>VMDO01007121.1:0-53409 GCA_007922755.1 Pedetes capensis | reverse complement strand
TTTGTGTAACTGTAATCTAGCACAAGGGCTGGGATTTAGCTCAGTTGGGTGCTGAGTTCGATTCCCAGCACCGCAAAAAATGGGAGAAGGATGTGGTGATCCACTCCCTAAGGCAATCCCGAAACAGTCAGCCATTGAAAACCCTATGAGGGTCGCTATGAGTCGGACACGACTCAACAGCACCTAACAACAACAACAACAAATCTAGCACAAGATAGTAAATTACCTTGACTGCCTGCATCGTATCTGTAGACAAGTTATAAATCGCATAGTATCTTTTCTCTCTTTACAGTCGGCCTACTTTGTCTATCCAGCATCCACCATCTGCAGCAATTAGTATTCAGCGTCCTGCCCAGTCACGGGATGTAACAACAAGAATCACACTACCATCTCACCCTGCATTAGGGACACCAAAACAGCAGCTTCATACAATGGCTCAGGTAAAATTAGAGGTGAAGAGCCACCTGTGTACTTGTGGGATAAATCAAAATTGTGCACAATTTTCTAAGGACCTGGCACTATGAAGGGAATGATCACTTTTAGATTTTTAGATGGGAGGAATGAAAAGTGTTCTTCTTTATAACCCTGTGTCATGGGGACCTCCCCACAGAAAACCATCTTCAGTACTGGCACACCAGTGGCTGCAGCAACTGTAGCACCTATTTTGGCAACCAACACCCTTCCTTCAGCAACCACAGCTGGTAAGTCAGCAACCCTACTCCTCCTACCAGGGAAAAAAGAGGCATATGTGGTGAGTTAGTTTTTCATTTCTTAACCTTCAGAGGAAAACAATAATCTAGAAAAATTCTGTTATCTTTCACCAAGAACTTTCCCAGCCTTTTTCAGAGTCTGTTATGTGTGCATACAGACAGACCATTGTTAAATAATTTCCTTTTTTCCTCTTTTCAGGATCTGTATCACACACACAAGCTCCCACAAGTACAATTGTGACCATGACAATGCCCTCCCATTCATCCCATGCTACTGCTGTGACCACCTCAAACATCCCAGTGGGTAAGTGTTGTGTGCCTTACACAGAAGCCTGTGAGGAATTTTTCAACCCCTACAACCAGACCTTCTTGTCAACGGCTAGTAATATGTTCTTACTGTTGATTCTCAAAGCAACACTGAATTTGCCTTTTAATACAATTTGTCCTACAGATTTGGTTGTTTTTGTTTGTTTGTTTGTTTGTTTTTCCCTTTTCTTTTTTGGCTTTTTGAGACAAGGTGTCATTGTGTAGCCCAGGCAAGCTTGGAACTCACTATGTAGACCACACTGGCCTCAAACTCATAGCATCCCTCCTGCCTTAGCCTCCCAAGTGCTAGGATTATCGGCATGTGCCACCATGCCTGCCTCTGTCCTACAGATTTAGCATTATGGTAGGGAAAAAAAGAGGATAATGATCTTTTGAGTACTTAAACTTTCAGGTTTTGACTTGCTTACTCATCGAACTGTGTCTCTTGTATGTGTATCTTGTACAGAAATAAGTTAACTTTACTGACATAGAGAATGCCAACAAGGAAAGCAAGATCTGAAATGAGGAGCTTTTACGCTTTGATAGACTGTTTAGGAAAAATCTCCAGATGGTGGTTGGGAGTTTAACTCAGTTGGTAGAGTGCTCGCTTAGCATGCACTAAGGCCCTGGGTTTGATCCCCAGGACTGAAGAAAAAAAATTTCTGGGTGATATATCAGTGGGAAGGACACTAGACCTCAAGCTGATTACCTTCAGTTTTTATCTGAGTGCTATCCCAAGGTACTACATGACCATCTTCTAATTTCCTCTCAGCTTTGTTTATTCCCTTTTGAAGTGTGTGTATATACTTTGAGTGTTCAAAAATCTTTTAAAGATTTTTGGGAGCCACAGATTAGTCATTAAGAACAGGGATTGACTTATTTTTCTATAAAGCCAGATAGTAAATATTTTAGGCTTTGTGAGTCATGTAGGTCAGTGTCACAATTTCTTTTCTTTTAATTCTTTTTTTTTTTTTTTTAACCTTGAGACAGAGTCTCACTAAGTTATGCAGGCTGCCTCTGATCTTGAACTTGCATTCTTCCTGCCTTCGCCTCCTGAGTCTCTAGGATTATAGATGTCGACCACTGCACTCAGCATAACTTCTGTAAGCTGTTTCTGTGTTCATGACATCAGACATGGACCATCTGTAAATAAATGGGTGTGTCTACAGTCCAAAAAGATATTCCTTACAGCCAGAGAAATTTTGAATTTCATGTCATTTTCATGTGTCAGGAAATACTCTTTTGATTTTTTTTCCCCCCAGCCATCTAAAAATGTAAACCTATTCTTAGCCAACAGGTCATACAGAAACAGATAGGAGGGCAAATTGGTCCATGGGTCATCAGTCACCAGTGCCTATCACAGGGGCTGGTGTCTGACTACTACCACGTCCAAATCACAGGCTGTGCCCTAGGAAGCAGAGAACACTGCTCTCTTTGACATATGAATTACAGATTTCAGTTTCTAGTGTTTTTTCTGTCTTGGTTCTGTAGTGATCAGCATGGCATCTTACTATTCTCTACTTCCAAAGATATGAACCAGCTGCTCTGTTTTTAACATAGTGTACTTTTAGAAGTAAGACTGCTTTTTTGTAAAGGGTATACTCTGAGGTACTGAACTGTCAGAAATCTGGTGACCTGACATATAGGTGTGGCTTCCCTACCTGCCTGGTTCCATCCTTCTTTCTACATAGGAGACAGGCTACAGCTTCCCAAGCCTCTCAATAAATTTTGACAATACTTTCCTGGAATAATGGTAGAGTCCAGGGAGTCCTCACACCATTACGAGGTAACGCAGCCACACCAGCCCTTAAATACAGAGAGTACCAAAAAAAAAAAAAAATTATACACATTTTAAGTAAAGAAAAAACTCAATTGCCAGGCACCATGGCACATGCCTGTAATCCCAGCGGCTTGGGAGGTGGAGGCAGGAGGATCACAAGTTAGATACCAGAGGCAGTCTGTGTAACTTAGCAAGACCCTGTCTCAAAAAGTAAAAAAATGGGCTGGGGGCGCAGCTCAGTGGTCCAGCACTTGCAAAACATGCAGGTGCAAGGCCCTGGGTTCAACCTCCAGTACCACAAAAAAAAAAAAAAAAGGATTAAAATTCTAATACTCAATATATACCATTAACAAAAGATATCCAGTTTAACCTCTGGAATTACAAGAGGTACTCGGAGTGGTTACCATAGCAGAAGCAACAGGACTTGTTGGCTGTTGGAGCCCTCCAGATCTTCCCTTGTGCACATCACACCCAGTATCATGTGTTTCAAACCTACCACGAATATGTGCACTTGTTAGGCATGTTGGAAATTCTGTTGCCTGCTCAAGCCTTCATTGTTGTACTTCCACAGTGTTCTCAAATTTCAAATATCACATCAAAATGGCCATGGCATTCCTTGAATGACAACCATGCATCCACCATTTTCTTTGACTGTCTTGCCTGTCGCATGGTGCCACTAGCATTTATTTGATTAACACCACCTTTTGGGCCAACATCATACTACTGTTGCTGCTATAATTCAGTCATTTCAAAAAGGAATATTTAAATGACATCTCTTAACACGTGTAAACATTTTTGGCAGCCCCATATATGTTTAGCCCCTCACGAGGCCTTTAACAGAGTGAACACAGCTGCTGTTCTTTCTCATGTTCCTGTTTACCACAATTTGGCAGTGGAGAGACTAAAGTTTCACACTTTCAAGTTAATTCACTTTGTGAAAAATTTGTTTTGTTTATGTACGTATTGTTTTAGCATTAATGCACTCGTGTTGGAACAAATGAGATTGTCCCATATCATCATTTCAGACCATTTTCTAGCTTTACCTGACAGTGTCATCAACTGGGTCAGTGCCATAAGAACAGAGCTAGGCCTGTTCTCTTAACTTCCATAGTTAGGAGCCTCACCAGGGTATCTGCAGGTATGAAGACGCTCAGACCTTTAAGAAAAGGCATTGTGCTTTAGAGCAACTGTCTAGTTCTTCTTGACCCCTCATTGGGAAAAATTGTTCTTGATAGTGTCCTGTGTCTTCCTGGGAAATCACATAGGAAGTAAACTCAAACTATCAAAGGACATAGGTGTGTTCATCCTCAGTTCCATCAGGTTTATATTCTAGTTTTGTTTTCTAAAATAGGAATTCAGTTATTTGTTACATCATAATAGAATCCCTCTAAGAAGGTACTTCAGTTGAGAATCGAAACCTGATATAACCTCAGAACATTGACTTTCAAATTGTGGTGTATGGGATATATTAAAATTACCTAAAAGGCTTTTTCCAAGTTGTACTTGCTTTCTCCAGGAAAATTCAGCCATTTTTACTAATAGAAATGTATTGGGTCACCGGGAAAAAAAGAAGACCTAACCCTGAAGTAGAATGTAAGGACATTACTATTTTTGGATCATTGATTTAACTTTATTTCTGAGAGAGAGTCTCCCAATGTAACAAGGCTGCCCTGGAACTCACTATTTAGCCCAGGCTGGTCTTGAACTCCTGCCTCAACTTCCCGAGCACTGGGAATACAGGTTTGCGCCACTGTGCGTGGCTCGCACTTGGGTATGCACACTCTCTTTCCCTCCCCGCCCCCCTCTCTCTCTTGTGTTCTCTCCTTTCTCTCTTTGTGTTTTCAGTATTGGGGGATTGGCCCATGCTTTTGCGACAAGTGCTGTGCCATGAAATACCCCCAGCCTCATTTTTTATTTTGAGACCGAGTCTCACTAAATTATGTAGGCTGCCTCTGGCTTGCACTCATGAACCTCCTGCCTCAGCCTCCCAAGTTACTGGGATTACAGTCATGCACCACAGCACCAGGCTTTCATTTTTTATTTTGATTAAAACTAAAAATCTGGGCTTATAACTGCTTGCATTTGTAAGACTCTTGGTAGCCAATAATGTTTGGCATGCCAGTGAAAGCATGTGAGTGGTAATGGAATTGGACCTTACTGTTTGTAGCTAAGGTGGTGCCTCAGCAGATCACACACACTTCTCCTCGGATCCAGCCTGATTACCCTGCAGAGAGGAGTAGTCTGATTCCCATTTCAGGACACCGGGCCTCTCCAAATCCTGTGGCCATGGAAACCCGAAGTGACAACAGGTAGGAGGCAATGTGCCAGTAACACTGCTCCATTGTGTCATTGTCTTGAGCTTCCAATAAAACAAAATGTTCCACAAATGTGGCATGTATCTATTTGTCCATATTTTCCCCCTAAAAATAATACATTGTATAATTTTTTTAGTGTCATGAAAATGTGCTTTTTTAATTAAGCCATTCTCCTTGGGATGAATGTCTTCCTAGTATCCATTGGTTTATTTGTCTAATTTTTTTAAACTAGTTTTAGAGTAGGGTTTGGGCATCTTGACCTTTATGTATTCCCTTACCTAAGTACAGTTACAGATATCTGAAGTAATTCTTCAGTGTTCCATTCTGTTTCAAACATTGATAGGTTTAAGGCCACATGTATATAGCATATATATAGGCTAGTTTTGTATAATATCCTTCAGTTTGGTTTTGTCGTGGTTCGATTCAGGTTATACATTTTTGGAGAGATTATCACTTAAGTAACAACAACAACAACATCACGTATGAGATTGTGTTCTCACATTTATTATGTCAGGAAGCTCATGCTATTTGTCCTGTTACTGGTTATGTTAACGTTAATTACTTAATGAAGGTAATGTCTGCCTGTGTTTTTTCTATTGTGAAAGCACATTTTTCTCCTTTGTAAACAAATAATCTGTGTGGAAATATTTTGAGATAATAAAAATCCTGTTCCCCAATAAACTTCCACTCAATAATTACTATATTTTTGATAATTCATGCCAGAAGTATTAATATAATAGCTATAAAGTAGTAACTTTTTCTGTTATTTCTTCCACATTTATTAATTGGCATTCTGATATGAAGAAACTTTCTCTTATCCACCACGTTTATTTATTTTGAATATTTTATGTTTTTAAAATCACCCTTGGCTTACGGATTTGCTTTTACTCATTAGTATAATCCATTACTTTCATCTGTCTTGGTGCTCAAATGGTCTCCATTTTAGCGCTTGGGGACCCCTTCACACTACTGCAGGTTTTAATCATTTCCCTTCCATTCGAGCCCTTCCTTATTTTCCACAAGATACTCCAAGTTTTACTGAGCCTTAGAATCTGCTATTTCTCCAAGGAGCTTTTTCATTATTTAAATACTGACAGCTAGGTGTTAGCTCTGCCTTTGCTATGGATTGTCATTTCTTCCAGGCCCTTCCAGCAGGTAGAGGTAGGAAGTAGATAACATTTTTAAATCATTCAAATATGTGCTTTAACCCTGTTATCCCCATTCCATATTTGTATTTCCTTGTCCCACAGTGAGAATCCTGTACAGTATACATAAAGTCATTTCAGAATGGGATGATTTAAAAGTATTGTTCTTATTTGATTATTGGTGTGTATAGAAATGCTTATGGTTTAAATATATTGGTCTTGTGACCCATGTACCTTGCTACCTACTTTCTTTTTAGCTCTAAAAGTTTTGATTCTCTGGTTTCTTACACAGATGTTTTTCATCTACAAATGAAGACAGTTTTTTGCAAATGGGCAAGATGGTCTTTTCCATATTTTTCATAACTTTTTTTCCTTATGTTGTCTAGAGCTTCTGATACTATGTTTGTAGAACAGAAATGTCAGCCTCTCTATCATATTCCTGTTTTGAATGGGAATTCTTCTCAAATTTCTGTTTATCTGTATGTCTGTGTATCCGTTTGAACCAGGGTCTCACTATGTAGCTTGACTGACCTGGAACACACCATGTAGCCCAGGATGGCCTCAATCTCGAACTCACAGCAATCCTCCTGCCTCAACCTCCCAAGTGCTGGGATTACAGATGTGTGCCACCACACTCAGCTCTGAAATTTCATTATAGATTTTGTGATATACCAGTTTCAGTTTGAGGATCAAAATTTCTGTTGCTATTTTCCTTTGCATTTATGTCATGAATCATATGAATCCTATCAAAAAAATTTTTTTTTAATATGTCTGTTACTCTGGTTTGTTTGAAAGAGAGTCTTACTATGTAGTGTAAACAGGCCTTGAACACATGATCTTCCTGCCTAAGCCTCCTCCTAAGGACTGAGATTACAGATATGCTCGCCACTGTACCCAACTTTGTATATCTTTTATAATATTTCTGATTATTAGCTCTGCATTATTAAAGCTCTAAAACATGAGTAGAAATTATGATGTTGAATCATTCCTATCTTCTTGTGATAAACCTTATTTGATCATGATATAGTTAATTTTATATGGTACTTAATTCAATTTTATTTCAATTTTTATATCATTATAGACAGTAAGATTTATCATCTTTTCTTTTACTTTCCCTGTTCAGTTTAGTGTTGGCTATATTAAGTTCAAAAAATAAGTTGGATTTCATTTCTTTTCTGGTCTCTGAGTCAGTGTCTATGGGATTATCTAGGTCCATTACTTGGGGGTTGAACCCAGGGCCTTAAAAGTGCTAGGCAGATGCTCTACCACTGAGCTATATCACCATCCCCTTTATTTTATTTAATTTTTTGAGACAAGGTCTCACTAAGTTGCACAGTGTGCCTCTGTCCTTTAACCTGTGATCCTCCTGGCTCAACCTCCCATGTCTCTGGGATTACTGGTGTGTGCCATGGCACTTGGCTACGTTTATCTGCTTTATATATGTTTGATAAAATTTGTTGGTAAAAACAATCTTAAGTTTAGTGTTTTTGAAGTGGAATTAAAGTGGAAAATTTTTGATTACTGAGTTTGTGATGGAGTGTTGAATTTCTGGGCTCCAATGATTCTCCTATAGTCTCCAGATAACTGAGCTTTTTTGAGTCTGTTTTGGTAATTGCTATCTTCAAAAATCACCCACAAAGCAGGGCGTGGTGGCGCACACCTGTAATCCCAGCAGCTCTGGAGGCGGAGACAGGAGACAGGAGGATTGCAAGTTCGAGACCAGAGGCAGTCTGCCTAATTTAGCGAGACCTTGTCTCAAAGAGTAAAAAAAAAAAAGGCCTGGGGGGTGCAGCTCAGTGGTTCAGCACTTGCAGAGCATGCAAGTGCGAGGCCCTGGGTTCAACCCCCAGTACCTAAAAAAAAAAAAAAAAAAAAAAAATCACCCATAAAATATCTGTTTTTACATTTATTGGTAGAGTAATTTATAATAAGTACTTTTTAAAACTGTACTTTCTCAGTGTGTTACTTGATACAAGGTTGAGACACAGTTTGGGAGAATATGGTATAACAGTTGTAAAGATGTCAAGAGGATCTAGGGGCATAGAATTATTTGAACTTAAAGAGGAAAATAACTTCTCTTTCATATGATCTGTGCTGCATTTCTAGACCATCTGTTCCTGTTCAGTTCCAGTACTTTTTGCCAACTTACCCACCCTCTGCATACCCGCTGGCCGCACACACGTATACCCCAATCACCAGTTCTGTGTCCACTATCCGACAGTACCCAGGTATGAGCTGCACTTTTAAGAAGACTTTTCATGTTTTCACTTTTACCAGGAATGAGAAAGAAATTGATTAGAGGGATTTAATTATTCCAGCTTCTATTTACAGATTCAGATAAGTCTAAAATGTGAATCTTTAAAGCCTTTAATCACCATCTTTATGATTACCTACTAGTGATATTTGCATAGTTTTATACTACTCTGAGGATAATCATATTAACAATTTTTGTTATGCCTTAAAATGATAGTACAAGTACAATGAATAAAGCTGTACTTTTACAGTGCTTCTGTTGATTTGTGGGATATCTATTGTATTTTTCTCCAGATATGTTTACCTCTCAATAATTTATAAAGTGTTCTCTTTGCTCATCCAAGAAAAATAATCCTTAAATCTAAGCTTGAATAATCTTTTTCTTAAGGGACCCTTGGCTTACTTTGGGGCCTTATTGTCTAGCTTGTGAATTGGGTGTGGTAGTGTACCCCTGTAATCCCAATACTCATGAGGCTGAGACAGGAGGATGGCAAGTTCAAAGCCAACCTGGGCTACATAGTGAGACCCTGTCTCAACAACAACAAAAACAGGTTGTGTACATTGCCCTCATGTGTGATCCAGTATGGCAGCCAGAGCCACATGTGGCCATGAGTATTTGAAGTAAGTTAATACAAATGAAAAAGTGAATTGTTTGTCTTAATTAAAAGTAAGGAAGTTTCAAATATGAAACTTTTATGTTTAGAATTTAGCAATGTGAAACTACTTTTTCAGTCATACACTTTATGAAATTGAAATACGAGTTAATGGTAAAACTCTCAATTTGTAATACGTATGAAATAAGAAAGAACATAAAAAATCTTATTAAAGATTTTTATAATGGTTATATTTTTTAAATGATAATATTTTACATATATTCGATTAAATGAAATTTTCCTTTCCTTTCTTTTCTTTTTTCTTTCTTTTTTTGTTTGTTTGTTTGTGGTTTTGAGACAGGATCTCCTTATGTAGACCAGCTTGTCCTAGAACTCAAAATCCTCCTTCCCCAACAATGCTGGGATTACAGGGATGTGTCACCACACCTGGCTGACGTGTTTCTCTTTAGTATTATGGCTACTGGACAACTTAAAATTACATGTGATTTTATATTTCCATTGCACAATACTGGTCTAAAAATTTCAAGTATTATAAAATATTTAGTAGCTTTGGAAACAGGTTCCCCCATCTCTCTGTTGTTCTGATGACTGATAAGAATAGCCTTTTGTCTGGGCCTAGTGGCTCATGCCTATAATCCCAATGACTAAGGAGGCAGAGGCAGGAGGATCACAAGTTCAAGGCCAGAAGCAGCCTGTGTAATTTAGTGAGACCTTGTCTCAAAATAAAAAAAGTTAAAAAAAAAAATGGGCCGGGAGTGCAGGTCAGTCATAGAGCACTTGCAAAGTATATGCGAGACCATAGATTCAACTCCTAAGTACCACCACCACCAAAAAAAAGAAGAGTCTTTTTACTGGGCACAGTAGTGCATGCCTATAATCCCAGTGACTCAAGAAGTGGAGGCAGTAATATTGTGAGTTCAAGGCCAGATGCAATTTGTGGAATTTAGCAAATACCTGTCTCAAGATAAGAAATTTAAAAAGGGGTCTGGGGGTGCAGCTCATTGGTAGTACGCTTGCAAAGTATATGCAAAGCCCCTGGTTCAACCCTCCCCCGGTACCACCCAAAAGAAAGAATAGCTTTTTGGGTTTGTTTCATTTTGTTTTTTGATTTGGATTTTTTCTTTGTTTGTTTTATTTTTTTGGTGGTGCTGAGGGTGGAACCCAGGACCTTACACATACTGGGCAAGCAAGGGCTTAGCCCCAAGAATGGTCTTTTATATTTGTTTCTTCCCTTGAGTAAGGGAGGAATTACTTTTTGTTGTTTTGTGGGATTGCTTTTGTTTTTAGTCTTAATATACATAGTGGATGGGATTTGCATTGTAGGAAAAAGGACATTTGATTGTTCTCTCTGCAGTGGATATACACCATTGGAGATTGGTAACTGCTATATTCCACAAGTGCCAATGATAGTGGTTCTGTCAATTAAAGCAAAGATTCTTAACCTATGACCCATGGGTTTATTTGATCAGTTTTATGTTAATTATTTAGCACAGCTACCTGATTAATATTTGGAATTTTAATAGATGATTTTTTTCTTGTTTTAGTCATATTTGTAATAACTTTCCAAAAGACTGTATCAAATTGGTAGGTATGAAAAGAAAACCAATCCCTAGCACATAGTTTCAAGTAGCACTGTTTTTAATTGCATTTAATTAATTTATTTTTGTGATGCCAGGGATCAAACCCTGGGCCTCTCACACACTAGTTAGGCACTCTACCACTAAGTTACATCCCCAGCCCCATGCTCTAGTTCTTAAACCAAAGATTTAGATCTTGTATAGTGGAAAATTTCTGTTTTCATTTTAGTGTTTTTCTCCATCTGTGGACTATGTTTCATCAGAGCTCATCTTTTTGTAGTCACCTTTTGCATGATTTTTAGTTTCAGCTCAGGCTCCAAACTCTGCCATCACAGCTCAGACTGGTGTTGGAGTAGCGTCTACAGTCCACCTAAACCCCATGCAGTTGATGACAGTGGATGCCTCACACGCTCGACATATCCAAGGGATTCAGCCAGCACCTATCAGTACACAGGGGATCCAGCCAGCCCCCATTGGGACACCTGGAATACAGCCAGCACCAATTGGCACGCAGGGAATCCACTCAGCAGCCCCCATCAACACACAAGGGCTCCAGCCCGCCCCACTGGGTACTCAGCAGCCACAGCCTGAAGGAAAGACGTCAGGTAATTGAACTCTTTCTGTGCAAGGTGAGATAAAGAGAAATGCACCTGGATTTTAATCCTGGCTCTACCAGTTGCTGGCTATTTGGCCTCAGATAATTCCTCTAGGCCTTTGTTTCTTCTTTGTAGCTTTAGAACTTACGTTTTAGGGTAAATATTAGAAACAGCATATGCAGACAGCCTATTGCATTTGCTCTTAGATGCATTTTATTAAGAACTCTTAATTTGAGGGAGCAAATCTACCTTGTAAGTAGTGTTCTTGTTCAGTTTACAATTTTCCTCAGGGTTTTATGTAAAGCTGTGAAGTCTTTTACTAATATCACCTTATATTGTTGGTGCTTACAAAGAAATATTAGTGGAAACTGGGCATGGTGGCACACACCTGTGATCCTAACAACTTAGGAGCTTGAGGCAAGAGGATCACAAATTAGAGGCCAGAGACAGCCTGTGCACCTTGGTGAGACCATGTCTCAAAAAAGTTAAAAATGGGATTGGTGTGTGGCCTAGTGGTAAAGCACTTGCAAAGTATATGTGAGGCCCTTGGTTCAGCCCATAAGTACTGCAGGAAAAGAAAAAACGAATCCTGGTGGAATTATATAAACTGGAATAAGTCACTGCTTGGAATCCGAATTAGCTGTTTGTCTGCTGTACTTAAAGATTGGTCAGGGATGGTATTCCATGCCTATAATCCCAGGATTCAGCAGGCTGAGGCAAGAGGATGTTATGAATTCAGGGTCAGACTGGGCTATATATAAAATGCTTTCTGAAAAAAATGAAAAAGAGAAGGAGGGGAAAAAAAGAAAGATTATTTCTTAGCCTCGGTATTGACCATAAAAATTATCTTTCATATTAACTATAGCATGAAGAGATCAACTTGGAACTAAAGAATTTTAATTGCCACATAGATCTTGAATTTAATTAAAGTCTCTGAGCTTATTTTAATAAATGAATGCCATAGAGATAGAATTTACTCACAGTGGCCCACTTGGAAGGATGATATACCTACATCTTTAATGACACCTGCTAGGAACTTGTTATTTTAGGTTGACTCCTGTGAAATTGCCATTTTTGTCATCTCGTGGTTGCCAGTATTTTGGTGCTGCTAACTTTAAGTACATAATTAAAGTAGCTGCTGGTTGAGTGTCTTTGTACAGATAGACCCTCCCCCACTTACCTTCTAGGCACATGAGCACTGTATTCTGTTTATTAGATTTTTTGTTGTTTTTTGTTTTGTTTTTGTTTTTGTTTTTCTTTGCTGTGCAGGAGATTGAACCCAAGGCTTCACACATGCTAGGCAAATGCTCTGTCACTCCTGCACTCCCATTCCCCATCTTCTGGAAGTGGGACATTTATAACAGATACCCAATGCCAGTGGTCTCATCATTTTTACGTCTTACATGACATTTAGTGACATTTCTTCTGTTTCTCTTCATTGTCCTTTCTTGCTACCTCTTTCTTCTAGCAGTGGTGTTGGCGGATGGAGCCACAATTGTAGCAAACCCTATCAGCAACCCATTCAGTGCTGCTCCAGCAGCGACGACTATGGTACAGACCCATAGCCAGAGTGCTAGCAACAACGCTCCAGCCCAGGGCTCATCACCCAGGCCAAGCATACTCCGGAAGAAACCTGCCACGGATGGGTAAGTAGATTTAGAAGTGCCAAGTGGAGTCTCTGGTTCTGGATGTAATCGATGTAAACAGTAGGCTCTGATAGCCAATCCTGGTAACAACTAATCTCTTAACCTCTGTGACATTTTGAAATTTCCTTCCAAACAACTACAGATTGTTCAGTAGGACCTGAGCCAGCTCAGACTATAGAATATTAAGAGTTCTCCAGTTAGCAGGGGGTGTCAGATTCTAAGCACCTGCTGCATACTGCTTTAGGAGTTCTCTCTAGTTCTGGAAGCTCAATCCCAGAACCCTTAAAGTTAACTGATAGTTAACTCTTCCAGCTTCTCTAAGTGTCACATTAATATGTACCATATTTTTTTCCTTATCATTCAGCATGAATTATTGCTAAGGGCAGATGGTTTTCAATGTATGTCAAGACTCATGTTTAATAATAGGTAATGTTTAGTATTGCTGTGGAAGCCTCTTAGTGGGTCCTAAGCAGGGAGATATGTGTTGTGCTGTTAAACTGAAGCATTCTAGCAGTGGGCAATGAGTAGTCCCTTTCAGAGAGCAGAATTGCTGGGCTCAGTTGACCTGATAGCATCAACATCAGAAGAATAGAGCCTCACACAAACTTAAGTTGCTGGAACCAGGGTCCATACAGAGTTTTCAGATGCCCAAGTTTTGCCATGTCTTTGCTCATTATGAATACTTGGTTTAAAAAAAAAAGGATCTTTTTAAAAGCCTAGGTCGGCCCATGATGAGGTAACCCTGTTAATAAAAACATGGTGCAAAAAAGTTTTTAGTTAAGATAGCAGATTGGTCATGTGCATCTAAATTTCTCTCCCTCTTAAAATCTTACAGAGCCTAGGTGTTTTTCCAAAAAAGAATATAAACATACAAGGTTAGGGAAAACAGGAAAGATCACAACAGCAGCAAAACTTTGAAGCTGGAAAGCAGCTAGGCAAGTGATCACAGCCTGGCTGTAAGACACCTAAATGTTACTCCTGCATTGGGAAAAGTTGAGAACCATACTTGTTTGAACTGCAGAGTCTTCAAAATGTCCAAAGACCGGAAGAAATAGAGGTAAAGAAAGAGACCCGTTCTTTTAAGGAGGATAGGCTAAAGTCTATTTGAGAAGCCCTTAGAGCCCAGAATCTAATTCTCTACCCACACTTTGGGGCACACTGCTTCTTTCTCACCCCCATAGGACCCTAGAAGTGTAAACTCTGCAGAAAGTCCACTGGGAGCAGCTAGCCCAGTGGAGGCCATGAGTATTTTATCAGAAATGGGCCAAGCAAACAGTCCAGGGTGCAATGTGCACTTTCTGTACTATTTCCCTTTTTAGTTGACAGACCTGGGCAGTTGACCTGACTTCAAGAGAACTCGACTTTCCTTCTAGGGAGCCTGTCCAGCTCAAGAGGAAAGATCTAAAGATACTGACAACTGGACATAATCTAATGACAGGGGCTAGACCACCCTCAGTGAACCAAGGGGTAGATAAGCTCTTCCCACATGCTCAGAGCTTCTTCCCAGCTTCTTTACTCCCCAACTGTTGATCATGAGCATGCCACCAAGGACAACCAGTTACCTGAACAACCTCTAACACCCTGAGATAGAAGCTCTGATAAACATACCCCCAAAAATACCTAAGAAGGTACAGAGGCTATCCTGGGAGATTAAAGCTAAAAACAAATGAAGAAAGACAAACAAAAAGCATCAGGGATATCTTAATAAAGACAAAAAAAGTTATGTCTGTGGAACTTGAACACAGACCTGTACAAAAAGGATCCTTCAGAGGACAAAAGTAGTTGTCCTATCTGGGTGTAGTGGTACACTCCTGTAATCCCAACACCCTGGAGGCCGAGGCAAGAGGATTAAAAGTTCTAGGCTAGCCTGGGCTACATAGTGAGTTAACAGGACAAACGGGGCTAGACCCTATCTCAAAGAACAAACTGAAAAAAACAACTTATCCTGAAAGTTAAAATGATAGCAGAAATCGAAAACTTAACAGAAAGGTTGGAACATAAGGAGTCTGAAAAGTCAACAAAAAGACAAAAGAGAAAGTAAGAGAGAAAAGCCATGAAAAAGAACCCATTATAGAGACCTGGCCTCCAAGTGATGGCGTTTTCAATAAGAGAGATCAGAGAAATGGAAAAGAATCATTTACAAAGTAATTGACAGAAAATTACCAAAACCGAAGGGGATCAGTTTACTGGTTTAAAGACATACTGAGCTCAGTGGATGTAAACCATTTAGTAAACCCATACCAACGTTTTGAAATTTTACAACATTGGATATAAAAAGATCTCTTCTCACATTTTGCTACCTCCCAAAGACCTTTCTGCTGTGCCCTCTTTCATTCACACCTGTCATCTCCAGCATGCTCTGTGCCCTTCTTTATCCAGGCCCTCTTGCTCTAAACCTGGCTCTTCCTCAAGGATATAGCTTCATTACAGCCTCCAAAGTGAGGGGTGCATATCTTCTCAGCCCTCTTGTCATTCAACCTGAATTTGGGTAGGTGTCCTTGCCATGCCTCACTGCTCTTTTCAGGCCATTTCTCCTCAAAAGCACTTAATCTGTATTTTTTGTTGTTATTGTTTGGTGCTGTCAAGTTGGTGTCTAACTCATAGTGACCCTATGTACAACAAATGAAGCACTATTGTCAGTACTTCTCTGCTACTCATAGGGTTTTCAGTGGCTGTTTTTTGGGAATGGGTCACTGGGTCCATGTCCCAAGCCTATAGCACCTGATATTCCCAGGTGGTCTCCCATCTAAGTACTAACCAGGCCTGATCCTCCCTAACTTCTGAGATCTGACAGGATTGGACGCCACAGGGGTACTGCTGTAGGCTTAATATGTATTTAGATTTCATAAAATTTGTACTGGAAAAAGTCCTCTGAACTAACCGAGTTATTCCTGGCACAACCAAAAGTTTTTCCAATAACTAAATCATGTATCCGTTTTTAAGTTCAAATTATTTAAAATGAAATAACATCTATAGGGTTGGGGGTGCAGCTCAGTGTAGAGCACTTGTCTAGCATGTGGGAAGCCCTGGATTTGATTCCCCAACACCATGAACAGAACTAAGAATAAGTCACATTATGCCACCTGCCACTCCATTTTGGGTTTTTTGTTGTTCTTGAGTTTTTTTGCTCCATGATGCAAAGAAAATAAAGGAATATTTTTATTTGTTATCCGCACTAGTTTTGCCAATCTCTTTCATTGTTTTCATTGAATTATAGAAAATGACCCACATAATAAATGGCCTATGGTCTATGAACTAGTACCCAGTAATCACAACGTTTAGCCACCGAAGTACTGTTTCCCAAATATGATTAACCAAATTTTCTACATTTTGATCCAATCTGTGGAATCTAAGCTATATTATAAGGGGCTGGGATTTAGTTCAGTTGGTAGAGTGCTGCTCTACAGTCTCTGATGGTCCCAAGATGGATTCCCAGCACCGCAAAAATGGGAGAAGGATGTGGCAATCCACTCCCAATGCAATCCTGAAACAATCTGCCATTGAAAACACTATGAGGATCACTATGAGTTGGACACAATTTGACGGCACCTAACAACAGCAGCACTATATTATGCATTTTTGTGTGTGTGAGTCTGAGTTCTTTGACTAAGTTTTGTATAATCTACATCATTGCATGCAATTGTAATACTTTTATATCATTGTATAAAATAACCATCATATGATAGTACCATAGCTTATTCATGAATATTTGGGTTACTTCCAAGTTTTACCTGTAATGTTGTTACACTTGTGGATGAGTTTTGATTTATACACAAATGCATTTCTGTTACATTCTGAGGAGGGACTTGCTAGGTCCTGAGTTTGCTTGCACTCGCATCTAGAAGGTAATATCTGTGGCTTTTCCAAGGGTTCAGACCCACATATACTCTCCCCAGCAGAGCAGATCTGTGCTTTGTCCTCACCAACACATGTGATTGGCACTCTTTAAGTTTAGTCATTTGGGGGTTTGTAGTGATGTATCTCATAAAGTTTAGTTTTGGTTTTGGTTTTTGACTTTGTTGTTTTATTGCTGACAGAAGGGGTTTTGTAGAGAGGTAGGTCTTTTGTTATTTTCCTTTTTCTTTGGTAAAATTGAAACAGTAAGATTGAATGTATGAATGTGTATCCATCACTCATCTTCAGTTTTCGGCCTATCAGCTCATAGCCAGTTTTGATTTAACCACCATCTTCTACCATATTATCACCATCATGTTATTTTATTTATACATATTTTAACGTGTCTATTGAGAGATACTTGGGAGAAGGACCTGGCAACCCCCTCCCAAAAATCAGTCTGCCATTGAAAACCCTACGAACAGCAGAGAAGCACTGACAATAGTGTTTCCCCTGTTGTACAGAGGGTCGCTATGAGTAGGATACCGACTCGACGGCAATGGCACCTAACAACAACAACAACATTGAGAGATATGTTCTTTTTTAAAAAACAAGTCATGAAATATTGAGTCATTCTCCAGATTTCCAATGATCTCAGATATCACAAGGGTTTTTTTTGTATTTCATAGGTGTTTTTGTTTTGTTTTGTGTGTGCTTTGGATTAAACCAGCGCTTTACACATATTAGGCAAACATTTTTACCACTGAACTGTACCCCCATCCCTGAATCAGTATTCTGATAATGTGATTTAGTCAATCTGACTTTTACTTTTATATATGTGTATATATGTACTGTGTGAGAGTGAGTGAGAGAGAGTTGTTGTGTTGCTGTGATCCATACCTAGGGCATTGAGTGTGCTAATAAAGTCTTAAAGCCCACTTTAAGACTATTTTAATGTATGTTTCCTCTATCTTTTTGTTTTGTTTTTGTTTTCATTTTTGTTTTTGGGACAAGGTCTTGCTATGTAGCCCAGGCGAGCCTTGCACTTACAATCCTGTTGCCACAGGCTCCTGAGTGCTGGGATTAGCAGCACTCACCACCATGCCTGTCCTCCTCCATCTCTTTCTTTCTTGCAGTTTATTTATTGAAGAAACTTGGTCTTTTGTCCCTCCTTCACTGGATTTTGTTAATGTTCATCACCTTTGTATGAGTTTCCAAGGGCTGCTGTAACAAATTGTCATAAATATGGTTACTTAAGACAATAAATTTAATACAGTTCTGTTGACTAGAAGTCTGAAATTAGGGTGTTAACAGGGTTGGTTCATTCTGAATTTCCTCAGGGAAAATCTATTCATGCCTCTCTCCTAGCTGCTAGTAACTATTGGCAGTCTTTTGCATGCCTTGGCTAGTGAACACATCACTCCAGTCTCTACCTTCAAATTCATGTGGCCTTCCCTTTATGTCTGTCTCAAATATCCCACTTCTTTCTTTTCCGGGAAGACCCTAAATCCAGAATGATCTTACCTTAAGATCCTTAATTTCATTATACTTGCAAAGACCCTGTTTTCAGGTGAGATCACTTTCACAGGTACTAGGGTTAGGGCTTGGATATTCAGCATCTTTATAGGGAACACAATTCAACCACTACCCCTATATTGTAGTTTCATTTGGTTTTATATCCTTTGCATCTTCTGTAAGTTGTTACGTGAATATAATGGTTTGGTTAGATTAGGGTTTTATTTCTGTTTTACTTCCTTTGTGATGACTACTTCATAGTTGTATGATTTATTCTCTTACCAGGAAACATAGCATATTAGTGACTTTTCTCTTCTTGTGACCAAATTGCTTGACATAGGCAACTTAATGGAGGAAGGGTTTATTTTGGCTCATGATTTGAGAGGGTTCTGTCATCATGGTGGGGAAGGCATGGTAGAACAGCTCAGTTCACTTCACAGCCAACCAGAAATCAGAAGGAGGTAATGCCAAGTCAGCTGGCTTTCTCCTTTTCCCCCTTTTATTCTGAGACCCCAGCACATGGGCTGGCTGATGCCACCCTGCATTCATAGTGGGTCTTCCTCCCTCAGTTAATCCTCTTTGGAAACAGCCTCACAGACACACCCAGAGGTGTGCTGCATTCATTTCCTGGGTGATTCTAAATCCACTCAAGTTGACAGTGAAGATTAACTTTCACACATAGGCTGTCTGATAGTTACCCTTTATGAGATGTTAACAGCCTGATGATTAGGCACTGAAATATGTACATTTATGTTCTAGTCATTTTCTCTCAAACCTTTTTTTATCTGGCACTTATTCCCACTACCCTGTTCAAACTAAGCATGTCAAGATCTCTTGTGACATTCACATTGGTAAGCTCAGAAGTATATTCTCAGTCACAGGTGTATGTGGCCTGTCTACTATGCAGTGCAGTTGATTTCTTAACTCTTCCTTTGTCAATATTTTTACTTGGCTTCCAAGAACTTGCTTGGGTCTCTGTCAATACATAGGCATAATAATGATCATAAGCACAATTTTAATGATGTTTGGTAGAAAGAGATATTACATACTAGAAGCAGCATCTAAGAGTCACAACAGTTACTTCCTGGAGGGAGATGGCAAGAAGCGGGTGGTAATAGGGAAGGAGCAGGCTGTATTTTGTTAAAAGCCTTTTAGTACTTCCTGGCTTTTTCAAGAATGTCCCCATGTTCAACATAATAAAAAGCCGTGTAATCCAAGTGTGGTGGCAAGTGTCTGGCCTACATAGTGAGACCCCATCTCAAATGTTAGTAATAATAGTATTTTTGTTATTACTATGAAAGAAGCCATTCTAAAAATACCAAGTCAATATAGTGCCTTTTTTTTTCCCCCCATAGATTTGCCTGGCAAATGCATATCTTATACTCAGTGTCTTCTACTGCACTCAAACTGCTATTTTCCAGGTTTGTCTCTTGTCTTTTTCAGGCTGGCAGTTCGGAAAACCCTCATTCCTCCTCAGCCTCCTGAAGTGACTAGTCCTCGAGTGGAAAGTTCTATGCGGAGTACATCTGGGTCACCTAGGCCTGCAGGGTGAGCACATTAGTGTTCTTACCATGCTTGATTTCAATTACACATCATTGTAGAAGGAATAGTCTAATAAGTGTGACCAATTTCACGTAATTTTCCTATGTACATCTTTTTATATGCCTTTTCTGGCCACATGACCTGGACACATTTCTCAACCTTTCAGATCACCATTTGAATCATTTATAAAGTAAACGTACTTACAACATGTACCTCATAGGATTCTTGTGTATTTAAATGAAATAATGTCCTTAAAAGTGCTTAATATGGATCCTGCCTCATAGTACACACCCAGTTCTTATTGCCGTCAAAAATAGTATCATGAAAGCTGGGCGTGGTGGCACACTTCCAACACTCAGGAAGCTGAGGCAGGAGGATTGTGAGTTCTCAGCTGGCCCTGGCTACAGAGCAAGAACTTGTCTCAAAAACAAAACAAAAAGGTGGGTGCGGTGGCACATGCCTGTAATCCCAGCGCCTCCGGAGGCGGAGACAGGAGGATCACAAGTTCAAAGACCACAGGCAGTCTGTAACTTAGCGAGACCCTGTCTCAAAAAGTAAAAAGATGGGCTGAGGGTGCAGCTCAGTGGTCCAGCACTTGCAGAGCATGCAAGTGAGAGGCCCTGGGTTCAACTTCTAGTACCGAAGGGGGGCGGGGGGAATGGCATCTTTAGCCAGGCATAGTAGTGCGTGCCTGTAATTGCAACACTCAAAGAGACTAAAGCAGGAGGATTGTGAGTTTAAGATCATCTTGGACTACATCCCAAGACTTTGTCTCCAAAAAAAAAAAAAAAAAAGATATCACAGCAGTAGTTAATGAATGCTTTTTCTTTATTCTTTATCTTCTTAATTCCAAAAGTAATGTTATTTTGGAAAAAGAAACCAGACAATATAAAATTGTTTAAGCTATGAAAAGTCAGGTGTAGTAGTGCACATCGATAGTCCCAACTATGGGAGCTGAGGCCAGAGGATCATTTGAGACCAGCCTGGGAAACAGACTGAAACTCTCTTAGAACAACAACAAAAAGCCCTTCTGTTGGGTTGTGGGTGTAGCTCAGTGATAGAGCACTTGCCTAGATTGAACAAAGCCGGGGAGTTAACCTCCACCACTACAAAGTATAAAGTTGAAATCATTATCCTTTTCCCTACTCACCTTGCTAATCCTACTCCCCAAAATAATGTTGATTAATAACAGTTTTAATAAGCATCTTTGCATGTCTTTTTCTGTATATACATGTAAATAGCTTGATAGATTGTTTTTTGGTGTGTGTAGTTGTTTTTCCCCAGTACTAAGTGTTGAACCCAGAGCCTCACACGTGGTAGGCAAGTGCTCTACCACTGAGCTGCACCCTCAGTCCTTTTCTTATTTTTTATTTTGAGATAGGATCTCACTAAGTTATATAGGCTGCCACTCGCCTCAAACTCATGATCCTCCTGCCTCAGCCACTGGGATTATAGGCATGCACCACAGCACCAAGCTGATGGATTCTTTTAAGTTGTTTTGTTTTCATTTTGAACTAAAATCTCATTATGTTGTCCGGGCTTATCTCAAACTCTTGGGCTCAAGTGACCTATCTGCTTCAGCCTCCCATGTAGTTGGGCCTAAAGTGTGTGCCACCATATCCAGCAGTTTGATAGAGTCTCAAATGCAGATAGAGTCTTGCTGATTAGATTGTTTTACTTATTATAATAATAACTTACCCTGTTAGTATATTTATATCTACTTCTTCATAAAATTTCATTTAGGAGCTGGGCGCAGTGGCACACGCCTGTAATCCCAGCGGCTTGGGAGGCAGAGGCAGGAGGAGCGCAAGTTTGAGACCAGAGGCAGTCAATGTAGCTTAGCGAGACCCTATCTCAAAAAGTAAAAAAATGGGCTGAGGGTGCAGCTCAGTGGTCCAGCATTTGCAGAGCATGCAAGCACAAGGTCCTGGGTTCACCTCCAGTACCACAAAGAAAGAAAAAAAATTTCATTTAAGAAGAAAATTTATGAATGCCTTGTTATGCCAGGTACCATTTTAGGATCTGGACATATATTGCAGTTACTAAAATAAGTACAAAATATCTGTTCCCTTTAATGTTATTTTCTGTTGAGTATAGAGAAATAAGGAATCTACGAGGAAAAAGAAACAGTATAAAGGGAGTAAAAAGCCATAGGAGAAAGAGGTGGTGGTTTGCCAAGAGGCTTTTTGAGCATAGGTTTAACAAGCACAAAGGAACATGTGTGTTTCATGATGTCAGAGTGTCGGGCCAGGGAAAGAACAAGGACCAAGATCTTGATCCAGGGGTACTTGTAGTTGTCACTTTGCACATTAGTACAGAAGTGTAAAAAATGACTGCGCACACTGAAACAGTACAAAGTGATCTTCATCGGAAAGAGTAGTTAGTCTGTGACCCTTAAAGTCTTTTGTGAACATACTGAAAACTAACTTTTATAATATGTAGGGAAATTTTTTTAAAGTGAAACTAATAGCACGATGTAATATATAAAATGTTAGAAAGACAAGTGGTTAGAACAGTGCTTGCCACTTTCTCATTGTATAACTTATGATACAGAGCAAGAATCCTTCTAATAGTTGGTGAATAGTCATGCTCCCTTCTCAGACTGGATCCATTTTATCCTTTGCATTTTCAGTGTTGTGAAATATCTCCATGAGTTTCTTTAATGTGAAGATTTTTGCCAGCATCACTTCAGGGGACTACGTCATCATTTTATCAAAACCACTTGCCTTCACTACTGTTTGGACTGTGGGTACAGATTTCATGGCAGTGTCTTTTTCTGTGGCGGCAGCTTCATTGGTTAATGAAATGACAAAACTAACCTTTACTCACAGTAGAATATTTTTTTTCAGTTCCTTATAATACCATTTTCTTTCCTTGTTAAAACTGGCTTGAACATATTGACTCGAATAATTGATTTTTTTTGTTGTTGTTTTTACTCTCTTCAGCCCAAAGTAGTAATAAGCTAATCCATTTCCACCATAAATCACTTTCTTTTCCTAGTACAACTTAAACTAAAAGGTAGTATTAAAGCGACTTTACCTTCTTTTTTATATTCATTGACCTTTTTCAGAATAGTCCATACCATAGCTTCAGCTAAGCGTAGGTCTCATCTTTCCTTCTCTTTGCTGTGCCATTTTCAAATCTAATCACATCTAGCTTCACCTCCAGCGCTATAATTTTTTGGGGGGAGGGGGCTGCAAGAAGGAAATTTATTTTCCAACACTTTGAAACTAAGACTATGTTATTTTGTTTTTAAATATACACACATTTCATATAAACACGTAATACCTTAGTGTGGAAGTGTATGTTGGTGGTAGAGTGCTTTTCTAGCATGCAAGAGGCCCTAGGTTCAATCCCCAGCACAGTGAGAAGGAAAGTTCTGTCTTCAATTTTTGTCACTTACCATTGGAAAACCAGAGCAAGATAGCTTACTCACTTTCCTGCCTTCATGAACTATATTCTGATGTGCAATAACCAATTACCGCCAGACTTCTAAAGAAGTGATGTGATTGGTCACTGATCATGATTCTCATCTGTTAGTTACATAGTGATTTGGGAACAGTGGAGCTGTCAGCAAAAGTTATATTTTATGCAGTTCCTTTTTTTTTTCCCCCCCCCTGATATTTAGGGGTTGAAGCTAGGGTCTCTGGCCTCAAACTTGTGATCTTCCTGTCTCAGCCTCCTAAGTCGCTAGGATTAAAGCCATGTGCCATGATGCCCTGTGTGGTTACTTATATTTGTACAATGTTGTTGAGGAACTGATGTAATACAGCTGAACGTACATATGTGGAATTCATACACATTGGCATTGTCCAAAGTGAGAGCTGCCTGTATATTAGAGATATAAAGAAACATCAAGGAAACTAGCCTTGAACAAGGGGGAGATAGTTTAGGGATATAATTAAGAGCTATGTTATATAGGGCTTTATGGGCCATTCCAAAGCCTTCACATTTTATTCTGAGTGAGATACAGAGCTTTAAGAGAATCATGGCATAGGAGTGACATGATTTGACTCTTTTTTTTTAACTTTTTTTTTTTCAACTTTTTTTTTTTTCCTTCTCACTGTGCTGGGGATTGAACCTAGGGCCTCTTGCATGCTAGAAAAGCACTCTACCACCAACATACACTTCCACACTAAGGTATTATGTGTTTATATGAAATGTGTGTATATTTAAAAACAAAATAACATAGTCTTAGTTTCAAAGTGTTGGAAAATAAATTTCCTTCTTGCAGGTGAAGAACATGCTGTGAAGTACATAAGTCTATCCCTATAAGTAATAGCAGGGGTAGAAACGAGGGTGAGGGATTGTAGAATCTTTCTTGGACTTTGTATGGGTCAGAGAAGTTGAAGAGGTAGGGCCCCATACAGACACGCAGAATGACCTTATTTTCAGTAATCAGTTTATTTCTGTGGCACCTGAAAGAAGAGAGCAATTTGAATTGTGAAAAAACAGGTAGAGGAGCAGATGCTATACACTCACACACGCAGGTGAAATGCTTCTCATGTAGATTGCTATTCTTAGGGTGACCTCAACTCATTCTGTTGAACAGTAATGAAAGAACTGATGTGAAGATAACTGAAAATAAAGTAGAAGAAAAGAGCAACAAAATACTGCTAATTTGTTTACTAAGAATATTCACTAGGGGACTGATTAAATTTACAACAAAACATTTGACTGTGAACTTAAACACCTTAATGAAATAACCATACATTTATGAAGGAAAATGTCAAGATGAAATGTATAGGCTCCCAAAGTAAATGGGAAAATTACTAAAATAAGGAGATTAACACATGAGTTGATAGAACTCAGCAAAGGACTAAAAGGTACTGAAGGCAAAAGACTGAAGGCAAAAATAATTAACTAGTTTGTTTGTTTTGCAGTATTGAGGGTTAAACCCAGGGCCTCAGGTGTACTTTGCAAGTGCTCTACCACTGAGCTACACCCCCAGCCCCTTTTTATTTTTTATCTTGAGACAGGGTCTCACTAAGTTATGCAAGCTGCCTCTGGTCTCAAACTTGCCATTCTCCTGCCTCAGCCTGCCAAGTTGCTGGGATAACAGGTGTGCACCACCACACCTGGCTTGAGGGCAAAATTTAAACTGTAGGAAACAGTTGTAGGAAGTAGGGTCCGGCCTGGTTAATCCTTGGATGGTAGACCACCTGGGAATACTAGGTGCTGTAGAGTAGGGAGAAGGCCCTGGCAGCTCACTCCCAAAATAATCAGCCATTTAAAGCCCTATGAATAGCAGAGAAGTACTGACATAGTGCTGGACATGGCACAGTTTGGGGGACTGTTTCGCTCTTTTGTACATAGGGTTACTATGAGTCAAATCCAACTCCACAGTACCTAACATTTGCCCTAAATACCAACACCTTCTTAGTGAGTTGTGAAGTTGATCAGTTGCCTCCAATTTTTTTTTCAACATGTCTCTTGGGAAAAGGTGTTTTCAATGAATATACTCCCAAATCAGGTGATACACAATTTTGCATTTCATGTCTCCCAGGGTGCAATGATACCAGCCCTGTAGTGATAGGTGTCCTGTGAAGAAGGGTTTGAAAGGGTCCAAACCTTTGTGTTACCACTTGGTTGCTTGTTTTTCACTTTTCATTAAGAGTGTGTACCATTGCTGTGTGAAGCTTCCCGTGGAGCTGGAATAATGGAAATTGGGCAAGTTACAATACTGTAAGGTTTATTGTTGTTGTTGTTGTTAGGTGCCGTTGAGTCAGTATCCGACTCATAGCGACCCTCTGTACAACAGGGGAAACACTATTGTCAGTGCTTCTCTGCTGTGCATAGGGTTTTCAATGGCAGATTGATTTTTGGGAGGGGGTTGCCAGGTCCTTCTCCTAAGCCTACAGCTTCTGGTGTTCCCAGGCGGTCTCCCATCCAGGTACTAACCAGGCCCGACCCTGCTTAGCTTCTGAGATCTGACGGGATCAGATGCCACAGGGCTACAGCTGCAGGCAAAGGTTTATTGTGGGGGCTGGAATTTAGCTCAGTTGGTAGAACGCTGCTCTGCAGTCTCTGAGGTCCTGAGTTCGATTCCCAGCACCACAAAAATGGGAGAAGGATGTAGCAATCCACTCCCGAGGCAATCCTGAAATAATCAGCCATTGAAAACCCTATGAGGGTCTCAATGAGTCGGACACAACTCCAGGGCACCTAACAACTACACAATAAGGTTTATTGTTATCAGAATTCAGCTAGTGTTTTTGAATAATTTTGCCAGATTACTGAAAATATTTGGTGAATTTCTAGATATCCTTACTCCTATAGTTTTTCTGGTATCTCTGATTATTTTATCTTACAGAAAAATCCTTAACCTGCCCACCCCATTTAAAAAATATTTACTTTGAAATAGTTTAAAACTCACAAGAAGTTGCAAATATGATACAGAAAGTTTCCATGGACCCTTTACTCAACTTTCCCCAGGGATTATATCTTATATAACCCTAGTAAACTTTCAAAATGAAACAAGCTGTCATTGATTCAATACTATTGGCATAACTAACGGGCTTATGAGAATGTCACCATTTTTATGTGCACCTCTGTGTTGGGATGAAAGAGAGTGAATAGTACTTTGAAATTTTTTCACATGCATACATTTCTGTAGCCATTTTGTTGTTGTTAGGTGTTGTCAAGTCGGTATCTGACTCATAGCAACCCTACGTACAACAGGGGAAACAGTATTGTTACTGCTTCTCTGCTATTCATAGGGTTTTCAATGGTGGACTGATTTTTGGGAGTGGGTTGCCAGGTCCTTCTCCCAAGCCTATAGCACCTGGTGTTCCCAGGCAGTCTCCCATCCAAGTACTAACCAGACCCAACCCTGCTTAGCTTCCAAGATCTGACAGGATTGGATGCCGCAGTGGTAAAGCTGCAAGCGTCTGTAGCCATTACCATAATCAAAATAGAAAATTATTTCATTGCCATAAAGACACTACTTCAATGTATAAATTACACCCTTTTATCAGCCCTAACCCTTTACCACCTAGCTATTCTCTATTACTGCAATTTGGTCATATTGAGAGTTTGATATAAAATGGGGTGATATATAAGTATATGTATAAGTGTATATACCTAATAATACTGGCTTACTTTTACTCAACTTAGTATTTTTTCAGATCCACCCAAGTTGTAGCATATATGGGTTTTTTTGTTTTGTTTTGTTTTGTTTTAGTGAGGATTAGACCCAGGGCCTCATACATGCTAGGCAAATTCTCTACTACTGAGCTACATCTTCAGCCCTTTTTATTTATTTTATTTTATTTTGAGGCAGCATCTCACTAAAATGGTTACATTGACCTCAAATTTGCAATCCCTGCCTTAGCCTCCTCAGTGCTGGGATTACAGATGTACACTACCACATCCAGCCCAACATTTTTTTTTTTTTTAGGCAGGATCTCACTATGTAACCCAGGCTGACCTTGAGTTTAAGATCTTGCTTCAACCTACCAAGTTGAGCATTACAGGCATTCAATACCACATCTGGCAGGATATACATTTTTTAACAATATATTTGTAACACCTGAAGTAACTCTGGACAGTTGTGAGAGTCATGCCTCTGGGTGGAGGACTGGATACATGAAGTAAAGAGAGCAGCTCTAAGATAAGGAGATAGCTCAGTGGTAGAGCACATCCTTAGCATGCTCAAGGCCCTAGATTCAGTCTGTAGCACAATAAATAAATAAATAGCTGGATTCCTGGCTATTTTTGTTTTCGTTTTGTACAGTACTTGAGGGTTGAACCTAGGACCTTGCACATACTTCTCAAGTGCTCTACCATTAGAATGCACTCTCAGCCCATTTTATATTTTGTATTTTGAGGCAGTCTCACTAAGTTGTGCAGGCTGCCTCTGGCCCCAGACTTGCGATCCTCCTGCCTCCTACTCACTGTACCCAGCCTGAATTCCCTCCAAAAGTTACCTTCAAGTTGAATATTCACAAAGAATAGAGTGTCAGTTGTGTGCTTTACAAAAAGAATTAAATAGCCATCTAAGATATTACAAGGAAAGGTAGTTTATAGTATTGACTACCTCTCCTTTGCTTTTGTGTTTCAGTGCCAAACCTAAATCTGAAATCCACATGTCTATGACCACTCCAGTCACTGTGTCCATGGAGACTGTATCCAATCAAAATAATGATCAGCCTACCATTGCAGTCCCTCCCACTGCCCAGCAGCCTCCACCAACCATTCCAACCATGATTGCAGCAGCCAGTCCCCCATCCCAACCAGCTGTTGCTCTTTCAACCATTCCTGGAGCTGTCCCCATCACTCCACCCATCACGACTATTGCAGCTGCACCAGCGCCATCAGCCACTGTGGGTGGCAGTCTCTCCTCCTCTGTTCTGGGCCCTCCTGTTCCTGAGATCAAAGTGAAAGAAGAGGTAGAACCAATGGACATCATGAGGCCAGTTTCTGGTAAGTTCATTGGCAGAACATTCTCCATTGGCAGTTACTGCTTCCCCATTTTCTAACTTTCCTCTGTATAGTTAAAACTCCTATAGGACCATCCAGAAAACCCAACTCCCTGATACCCATTTTAAACATTACATTTTGTTTATTTTTTGAGGTATTGGGGGTGCTGAACCCAGGGCCTCATGCATACTTTGCAAATGCTTTACCATTGAGTTGCACTCCTCGCCACTTTTTTATCTATCTTGAGACAGGGTCTCATTGATTTACATCGTCTGCCTCTGTCCTCACATGTGCAATCCTCCTGCCTCCACCTCCTGAGTTGCTGGGATCATAGGCATGTGCCATTGCGCCTAGCTATTTTATTTGTTTTTAATAAATGGAAGAAACTACTTTTGAAAACTAAAACCATTTTTGCTGCCTATTTTTCCTCTTTGTCGGTATTTGGGTGTTGAACTCAGGGTTCTACACATACTTTGCAAGTGTTCTACCACTGAGTTGCACCCCGACCTACTTTTTATTTTTTGAGACAAGGTCTCAAGGTATGGTTATCCTTAAGTATTGTTCACAATTTATTCCCTGTCAAATTTTGTTTTCTTGTTATGCAGTAAAGTAAGATTTGTGGTTTTCCAAATACTCTTTTGATGAACTTATAATTACTGAAATTTTAAAACTATTCATTATTCCTTTCCTGCTTCCTTTCAGATCTAAACTTCAATTTTGTGAAAGTTATGTCACTTTAGAGGTTTTTTGTCCTTTGTAGCTTAGCTTAGCATTTTTTTAAAATAATTTGTGAGAATCCTACATTTTCTGACTACAAAAGGAACAATAAGTGTGCAAAATTTATGAAGTAGAGACAAATGAAGTGTGGAAATCGAGTTATTTTGTGCTCCAGTCACCTCGTACTTCCTGCCTTTTCAGTGTGAAGGCCTCCATTTCCCATTGTTGTTTCAGCAGTAAGAAGCATGGTTATGCTGTCTATAGTTTTTTAAACCTGCTATCTATTTGGTTTTATACTTAATTTGTTATGCCATGAAAATGGGAGAAGGACGTGGCAATCCACTCCCAAAGCAATCCCCAAACAATCAGCCATTGAATATCCTATGAGGGTCATTACAAGTGGAACCTGACTTGAGGGCATCTAACAACAACAACAACATGCCATGAAAATATCCTTCCATGGATTTATTTAGCCTCAACATTTCCATTGAGAGATGCATGTGAGAATGAGGTGGTCTCAATTTTGCTACTTCTCTGCTTTCTTGTTTTCATAGTTGCCTTTCACCTGTCTGTCCCAGGAAGCTGATAATAATCCTACCCTAACCTATAAGGCTGTGTGCCAAGAATTAGTCCCATACTAACAGTATAACCTTGCATAAAACAAGTACATTTCCATCCTCTTATAGCTTACATTCAAGCAAGGGCAACAGAAAGTAAAAAGACAAAGTAACAATTATGGATACATTTATTTATTTAGGTGACAAGCGCTCTGGAGAAAATAAAGCAGAGATAAAACATAGGAGAAAGTGAAGGTTTAGGGCTAGTATTAGTTTTTGTTGCTATGACCAAATACCTGTAAGAAACAATTCAAAGGAGGAAGAATTTATTTTCACTCATGGTTTCAAAGGTTTGTTTTCATGGTTTCAGTCCAGAATGGTAGGAAGGGTGTATTAGAGCAGAGAGACCCACCTCATGACAGGCAGAAACAGAGAAAGAGAGCGCCTGTGCTGTGGGCTTTCTTCTTTTCCCCTTTCGTCCGCTTGGGCCCCCAGCCTAGGGGATGGTGCTGCACACATTCAGAGTAGGTCTCCCTGTTAGTCCTCTTGCAGCCACCACCATAATGTTCTTCTTCACTATAGGCCCAGAAATAAAGGAGCCACCCAGCATGAACTGAAATCTTTAAAATCGTGAGCCAAAATAAATCTTTCCTCAAGTACTTGGTCACAGTGACAAATAAATAAGTAAATAAGCAAACAAATAAATGCACTGCTGGAACTTGAAAAAAGGCTTTAACAGAAAGCCTCACTATGGAAGGGACCTGTGAATAGAGACATGAAAGAGACAAGAATATCTGGCAAAAGATCATTCCAGGTCTAGAAAGCTATAAGTATAAAACCCTTAAGATAGGAGCATGCTTGATGTACTCAAAGTTAGCAAAGAGACAGAAGTAGCTGGTTCCAAGTGAGTGAGTGGAGTGGTGGACAACGAGATCAGAGAAATAGAGTCATGATCAGTCAGGGATTCTGGCCTATTTTAATGGTTTTGGCTTTACTGGGATTGACAGGAAGCTGTCAAAGGGGCTTGAACAGAAGAGTGCCAGGAGCCCACTCAGATTTTAAGCAGAGCACTCTTCTTGCTATATAGAGAAAAGATTATGGAAGCAAGAGTAGAGTCAGATTTATCTAGAGGTTGTTAATTTCAGGGAAAAATGAGGGCTCAGCTAGGGCAGTAGCAATGGAAATGATAGGTGGTCTGATCCTGGGGATTTTTTTGTTTGTTTATGTTTGTTTTTTGTGGTGCTAGAGATAAAACACAGGGTCTAAAGCATGCTAGCTCTACCACTCAGCTACACCCTCAGCCCATGGATATATTTTTAAGGTAAAGGAAGACTGGATGTTGACTGGTCCTCAGCAACTAGAAGCCATAGAGCTGCCATCAACTGAGTTAGGGAACACAAGAGGCCCAGGTTGTATAGAGAGAGATTAAGGAGCTCAGTCTTTGATGCAATAAGTTTGAAGGGTGTATTAACCATCCATATGTGGTTGGATCTATGAGGCTGGGTTTTTGGAATAGAAAATGAAGTTGCAGATAAAAATTTAGGAGGTACCAGTATATATGTTAGTTGTATTTAAAACTGTGAGCCTGGATTGAATATATGAAGTCATGTGAAAAATGAATGCTGATGAACACAGAAGCAGTTTGTGGTCTAGTGCTAGGACATTGCACCATTATGATGGGAGAGAGAAGGTGGAATTCATCAAAGGACACTGATTGGAGTAGCAAGTATGATAGGCATACACTTTGGGGTATGAAGAGGTCTGTAAAGCAATGACAGAGTATTTCTGGGGAAGAGTGAGTAATCAACTGGATCACATGCTATTGAAAGATCAAGGAACCTTAAGACCAAGGAGTGACCCTTGGATTTAGCTACACAGAGGTCATAGAGATCTTGAGGAGAGCAGTTTTTGTGTAGTAATAGAATAAGAAGATGATTGGGAGTAAGTTTGAAAGAGAAGAGAGAGAGAGACATCATATACAAACACTGTTTCTTCAGCTCTAGGGATCAGACCTGGCCTCTTGCATATGCTAGGTGGGGTCTGGCCAATTTCTGAGATGCCTCCAAGGTATCTTTCCTATTTTCTCCATGCAATGTACTTGGCTTTTCTTGAATGTCACTGATCTCTTCAGCAACTACATTTTCCTTGACCCCAAACTTGAAATCCGCTTTTCTGGCCACACTGCCAGTTTTTCAAATCTGCTCTGGTTTTTGCTTCTGACTCTCACTGTAACTGGCTAAAAACAGTCAGCAATGTCCATGCAACACTCTGGATGCTACACTGCCTCAAAATTTTCTCCACCAGATTCATTGGTCCATCTCCTTCAAACTCAGCCTCGCAGAGAGTCTCACAGCCTAGACAAAATGTGGACAAGTTATTTCTCAGAATGTAACATGAATAGACTCTAGTTCAGGCTCCAATGGAATCCTCATTTCCATCTGAATCCTTATGAACCTGGCCTTTGTCAGCCTTCTTCTCTTCTAAGCTCCCACCAAATTTGTCCATCAAGCTCTGCTTACAGCATTCTGGGCTTTCATTAGCCTGCTTCTCCAAACTTTTAACCTCCTCCTGAAAACCAGTTCCAAAGGCTTCTGAACCACATGTTCAGGGATAGTCACAGCAAAGACCCCACCCCTGGGACCAGTCTTTGTTATTTTTACTTCACTGTGACATAATACCTGAGAAAGTCAATATAAAAGGAAGATTGACTTATTTTGGCTTTGGGCTTCAGTTTTCAGTCCTTGGTTGCTTGGCTCTGTTGTTTTGGTTGCATGATAGAAGAAAACTACTCACCTCATGGTGGACGGAAGCAGAGAGAGCAGGGTCTTTTTTGTTGTTTTGTTTATGTTTTTAACATGACACTAGTAAGAGTTCTGTGTGTTAATGGAATGGATCTTCTAGAGAGGGAAGAATTTATGATACAAGAGAAAGTACTGAGAAGTTGTAGAGTAGCGTCTGAGGACATGCGAGGAAGTGAGGCACGGGGTCTTCCTGCAGGTGTTGGCCTTTGCAGGAAGAATAGAGGAGGGGGAGAATATGTGGTCATAGTGCAAGTGGGGGGATGTACTGTTGAAACTAAATGGACATTTCCTTCACTTTGCTGCTTTTTCAGTAAAACGGAAACAAGGTTGCTGGCAAAGAGTATGGGTAGGTGAAGAGGAGGTGCATACTTGAGCAGGGAAGGGGAGTGTAAAATAATCACCCAGCAGAGAGAGAATGGCCTTAGCATACCTGGCCTTAGCATACCTGACAGGATTGGCCGCATAAGGCCATTCAGCATTGCTTGGTGCCTCTCCAGCTACATTCAGGTGCATAGGTGGAAACTAGTTGGAGAACTGGATTTGAGTGAATACAGTGAAGCAAGAAGAGGAACAAGGAAAGAAAAAACATGAGTAAAATGTAGGGTTTAAGTCTGGGAGTGGGAGAGAATAGATATGAAAGGAATACATGGTAGGGTGAATGAGCAGTAGCTCCTAATGGGGTGGGAGGATTGTTGGAGCCTGGTCACTCTTATGGGTAGCAAAGGTTGAATGGAGGACAAGGATGGAGCAAGTATGTGGCGGAATAAAAATGACTGTTCAGGTGAACCTTCAGCGTTATTTGTAAGCCCTAGGTGTCTGCTCTGTACAAGATCAGCCTGGCTCACTTCCTCATTGGGAAGGCGTTCCACATGAACACCATGCATGGCAGCAGTCAGGAGGACAAGCTCTGAATCCATGCTGTGCTGTCGACTACCACCTCTGCCACTTCATGTTTCTGTGCCTTGTGCCACATTCTCAACTGTGAATTGGGGGATATGTAATAATACATACTCAGATCATTTTTAAGATTATGAGTGAATATGTTACTTGCTAGGATTTTTTATTTAAAAGCCAGAAAAATAAAGGCTTAAAAATTTAAGGTTTTATTTCCTTAAACCCTAAGGTGGACAGTTCAGAGATCATATGTGGACTCCATCAAATCATTAAGGATCCAGGCCCTTTTCCCCTTTTACTCCATAACGCACAGGATTTGAACTTCATGGTTGGTTTGTTTTACATTTGGCTTTTGTACTAAGGGAGTAGAGCCAGGCCCTTGCTCATGCCAATCAACTGCTCTAACACTAAGATAGGGTCTTGCTAAGTTGCACAGGTTGCCTCTGGCCTTGAGCTCACGATCTTCCTGCCTCAGCTTCCTGAGTCACTAGGGTTATACACTTGCACCACCACGCCCAGCTGATCTTCATGCTCTTCATTCAGGGTAGCTACTGGAGCTCCAGCCATCATATCTGGATTCTGGAGCACACAAAAAAACTAGGATTAGAAAGTCATATTTTCTTTTAAGGAAATTTTAAAAACTGCTACAAAACAGTTAATGCTTCCATCTTGTCTGACCATACCTGTAAAAGAAACTAAGAAATACATTATTATAACTGAGTGGCTTTGTGCCTGTGTCAAAGCATAAAGGTTAGCCAGGTACCATGGCACACATCTGTAATCCCAGCGACTCAGACAATAGAAGCAGGAGGATTGCAAGTTTGAGGCCAGATGCAGACTGCATAACTTAGCAAAACCCTATTTCAGAATAAAAAATAAAAGTGGTGTGGTAGCACACACCTGTAATCCCAGCACCTCCAGAGACTGAGGCAGGAAGATAGCAGGTTGGAGGCTAGAGGCAGCCTGTGTAACTTAGTCAAACGCTGTCCCAAATGAAAAGAAAAAATAAGCTGGTAGGGTTGTAGCTCAGTGGTAGAGTGCTTGCAAAGCCTACATGAGATCCTAGGTCCAACACCCCCGCTCCATACTGTTGTTGTTGTTGTTGTGAGGTGCCATCGAGTCTGTCCAATTCATAGCGACCCTGTGTACAACAGATGAAACACTATTGTCAGTGCTTCTCTGCTATTTATAAATGGCTGATAGTTTTTTGGGAGTGAGAGGCCAGGTCCTTCTCCCAGTACTGCAAATAAATAAATAAGTAAATAAAAAAGGGGTTGGGGTGCAGTTGAGTGATAGAGCACTTGCAAAGTATGTGAGAGGCCCTGTATTCAACCCCTGAGCAAAAAGGAAAAAAAAAGAGAAAACAGTTTAGGGTGTGCTTAGTGAAGCACTTGCCTAGCATGTGCAAGGCTGTGGATTTAACACCCAGTTTTAAAGAAATAAAAAAAGAGAGGAAGTATGAGAACTATAGAAGAAGACAATATAAAGCATTAGAAGGCTGTTGACAGCCTCTGCCTTAATTAGAGTGCTTGGCATGATATCAGGCTCATGTGAAGACTCAATAACTTTAGCCATACATACTGTCTCCTTAATTGTTGTAGTTGCTGGAAATCAAATGAAGATTTCCATGATATTTGGGTTCTCATAGATGTGTGTGCTCCATTTCTTGACAGCAGTTCCTCCACTAGCTACGAACACTGTGTCTCCATCCCTCGCATTGCTGGCGAACAACCTGTCCATGCCTACAAGTGACCTACCACCTGGTGCCTCCCCAAGGAAAAAGCCTCGAAAGCAGCAGCATGTGATCTCAACAGAAGAAGGTGATATGATGGAGACAAACAGCACGGATGATGAGAAGTCCACTGCAAAGAATCTTTTGGTGAAGGCTGAGAAGCGCAAGTCTCCTCCCAAGGAGTATATTGGTAATGGCCACGTAGGCTGATTGTGTATTGACAGTTCACACTTAAGTCCAGAGTCCAACCCAGAGGGTCCTTCTGTAGTCAGTTTCACTTGCAGCTCACTTACTGGAGTTGAACTTTGAAAATTGTTGAAAATATGTAATGAGCTACTTTATGTCTTACTTTCTTCTCTTGGAATAGATGAAGAAGGTGTGAGGTATGTCCCCGTGCGTCCAAGACCTCCCATTACTTTACTTCGTCACTATCGCAACCCCTGGAAAGCTGCTTACCACCACTTTCAGAGATACAGTGACGTCCGGGTCAAAGGTTAGTGTCTTCAGAACCATCCAGTATCAATGCATGAAATTGATATAACACTTAGCTATGTTTTAATCATAAAAGAATAGTAGAATCATAGTTCTCTAGTTTCAAAAAAAAAAAGAAAAGAAAACATGAAATATCCAATTAAGTATAAAATCTAAAAAATTATCCTTTGCCCTAAAGAGCTGTGTGTATTTTTTGGAATCCCACTGAAATGGATAAATGACAGATATAGCCATGGTTTTAAGTAGGATCCATGTGTTAACAGCTCCCCACGTGCTAATTGATTAACATTCTTAGTCCCCCAAGTAGTCCTGGAAGAATCTTATCACACTGCTATTTAATGTATTCCACACTAGCTCCTAGGATATAAGTACTTTCTTCAGAGGCCTTTAAACATATATGGGAAACTCTTGGAACAATCCAGGGCAAGTTCACAATAAATATTTTGTTGTTTTTCTGGTTGAACCTGAGAATAACATTTTAATAAACCCACATACAGTGAAAATGGCTGATAAGACTTTGCACAAACTCTGTAAATATTCCTACTGATGAATTTATAAGTGTCATTCATCTCAAATGTAATAAATGCGTAGAGACCTGTGCATTTCCAGAGAATTGGTCACATTTTCCATTCTCTTATATAAATTCAACCTGGAAACTTAGTGGTTTCCTTGAGTCATCAAGATGATCCCAGTTTGGATGGGGTACTGACTAATGTCAGTGATCAAGGACAGAGCCAGGCGCGGTGACTCATGCCTATAATCCCAGCAGCTCAGGAGGCAGAGGCAGGAGGATCTCATGTTTGAGACCAGAGGCAGTCTGTGTAATTTGGTGAGACCCTGTCTCAAAAAAGTAAACAAAAAATGGGCTGGGGGTGCAGCTCAGTGGTCCAGCACTTGCAAAGCATGCAAGCACAAAGCCCTGGGTTCAACCCCCAGTACCACCAAAAAAAAAAAAAAAACTGACCAAGGTCAGAGGTGCCAGCCCCTTAGTTGGTGAATGGAAGTACAAAAGTGGCTGCACTTCCCAGCTATTCCTAAGAAGTAAACTCTATCCCTTGGTGTACAGTAGTCCTGAAGAACTGGTTCCAGAACCTCGTTCAAATGAACCTCGCTCAGATACCAAAATGCACAGGTACTCAAAGCCTTTATATAAAATGACATTGTTGTTAGGTACCGTTGAGCCGGTATCCGACTCATAGCGACCCTACATGCAACAGGCGAAACACTACTATCAGTGTTTCTCTGTTGTTCATAGAGTTTTCAATGGCTGATTGTTTTTTTGGGAGTGGATTGCCAAGTCCTTCTCCCAAGCCTACAACACCTAGTGTCCCCAGGCCATCTCCCATCCAAGTACTAAACAGGCCCGACCCTGCTTAGCTTCTGAGAATTGACGGGATCGGATGCCACAGTGCTACGGCTGCAGGCATAAAATAGCATAGGGTTTGCATAAAACCTACACACTTCCTCCCACATATTTTCAGTCATCTTTAGATTACTTATAATACCTAATATGGGCTGGGATTTAGCTCAGTTGGTAGAGCGCTGCGCTGCAGTCTCTGAGGTCCTGAGTTCAATTCCCAGCACCGCAAAAATGAGAGAAGGACCTGGCAATCCACTCCCAAGGCAATCCCGAAACAGTCGCCATTGAAAACCCTATGAGGGTCGCTATGACTTGGATACCACTCGACGGCACCTAACAACAACAATACCTAATATAATGTAAATGCTATATAAATAGTTGGTGTACTATATTCTATAGGGAATAATGACAAGAACAAAAGTCTATACATGTTCAGTACAGAGGTTTTTTGTTTGTTTGTTTTTTCTTTTTAAACGTTGTTAATCCGAAGTTGGTTGAATCCGCAGATGCGGAACCCACACACACAGAAAGCCAACTGTACCCTGAGATTTAAAAAAAAAGGTGAGATTCCCAGAGCTCACAGAGTATTGCCCTTCAGTGGAAACAGGATATTGACCACTATATGTGTTCATTCCACAAGAATTCCATAGCAGTAAAATATTTAGGGATATGGTAGCATTTTAACCCATACTAAAAGACTCATTATTTATTGAGCCTCACTTTCCAAAAACAATCTCAGGAAAAATAACAGATGAAAGATTTATGGTAGAGCTGTGGATGGTGGTGTGTTCCTCTAATCTCAGCACTCTAGAAGCTGAAGCAGAAGGATCAAAACGAGTTCTAGGCTAGCCTGGTCTGCATAGTGAGTTCCAGGACAGCCTCAGCTATGCAATGGAACCCTGTCTCGAAAAAAACTTAAAAAAAAAAAAAAAAAAAAAACTAAAAGAAAAGTTTTATATTCCTAAATCTTCTATTTGAGAATATACATACTAATTACCTCTTTTGCACCAAGCCTCCTGACTGCTAAACTTAGTTGAACTACTTGGCCTAATCTTTGAAATCATACTCATGTAAATAAATGAAGTACTAGGGAAAAAATACTCAAAAAAAGGAAAGAGGGTAGAGAAAGGACAGGAAACAGAAAACAAATAACAACATGACAGATTCTTAAGCCTTACCATCTCATTAATTGCCCTAAATTTAAAAGTCAAAAGCATACCAATTAAAAACAGATTGCCTATGCCAGGCATAATGTCACATGCCCGTAATCCTAATGATTCAGAAGGTGGAATCAGGAGGATTGCAAGTTTGGGGCCAGGGGGAGCCTACATACCTTAGAGAGACCTTGTCTCAAAATAACAGATTAAAAAGGGACTGGGAGTGCAGCTCAGTGATAAGAGTATTTGCAAAGTATGCATGAAGCCCTAGATTCAGTCACCCGCCCTGTCCCCACCCCCAAAAAAAGGATTGGTAAAGTAAATGAAAAATATAATCCAACTATATGCTGTCTGTAAGAAACTTAAATTTGAGTACAATAGCATAGACAGATTGACTGTGAAGGGATGGAAAGTCATATACATTATAAAAATCAATTTTAAAAGCAAGAATGGTATAGTAAGATGAAGTATATTTGAAAGAAAAAAAAATTACTAGAGACAAAGAGGAACATTATTATATATCAATAAGAAAATCGTTTTGCCAGGAAACAATCCTAAATGTATAGGCAACAAAAACCAAGAATACATGAAACAAAACCAAATAGAACTGAAGGAAAATATAGACAAATGCACATTTACAATTAGCACCTTAGTACCTTGCTGTCAGCAATTGATAGAACTACTTGTCAGATAATTAGAATGTAGAATTGGGGACTGAGGGTGTAGCTCAGTGGTAGAGAGCATGCTTTTGCAGCATATGCCTTGGGTTCAGTCCCCCACACTGCACACACACACACACACAAACAAATGTAAACATGAGCCAACAGCGCCTAATAGAAACTGATATAATACGCCAATACCAGCAGGCTATATATTCTTCCAAATACTACAGAACATATAAAGATTTATTTTGTTTCGTTTTTAGTTTGGGGATTTTGGGTGTTGGGTGTTTGGTTTTTTTTTTTTTTTTTTTTTTTTGGTTTTTGCTAGTTTGGTTTTTGGTTTCTTGAGATAAGATCTTACTATGCAGCCTAAACTGGCCTCTAACTCACACTCCTCTTGCCTCTGCCTCCCAAGTACTGAGATTACACGTGGGCGCCACCACGCCCAATAATTTTAAAGTAATTTTTAATTATCCATGTTATATGTGAGTATATTGAGTCCTGGTTAAACACTTCTGGTCACTGGACTTTTCTCCCAGATTTGAAATGCAGTTCCCACGTGATAGGATTTCCCAAAGGCTGAGGTAGTTCTAAAAAGCTTCCAGGACTTCACATTCAGCCCTCCATGTGCTCATAGGCATCACATAGGGAGCAAGGCTCACTAAAGACCATTTCCCCTCTGTTAGATGCTCTCTTTTAAACCCACCAGATTAGTGGAGTATGTCTTCAAAAACTTTCTTCTGCACTGGACAAAAAGGAAGTTTTTGTTCATGTTGTTGACCTCTATTTCTAATGACCTAGAAGTATGGAATTTCTTTAAAGATACTTAAGTAGATATTTTGTTAAAATATTGAACCTTAGGCTGCTTGGACACAGATAGTCTAGCTTTTATAACAATTGTGATGTACTTTTTATTTTTGTATGATTCCAGAGGAGAAGAAAGCTATGCTGCAGGAAATAGCTAATCAGAAAGGAGTGTCCTGCCGCGCCCAGGGCTGGAAGGTCCACCTCTGTGCTGCCCAGTTATTGCAGCTGGTAGGTGCACTCTGCCTATGTTAGGTCATGCCAGAGAGAGGAGACATCCATAGTCATCACACATTTTCTTTTGAGTAATTCTCAAGCTTTCCCCACAAAACACAGGTCATGGTAGGATTTTTGTGTATTACTATTTAGTGTTGCTATTTGATGTGTTTTTGCCATTTAGTGTTAACAAGCACCATATCAATTACATATGATTATAATCTGAATGTTAGTTCTGGTACCCAGATCCAAAATACATGGAAACAGCTGTGATGTAAGACCTAAAGTTAAAATTCAACATTATGGGCTTAGGGATGTACCTCAATGGTAGAGCACTTGCCTAGGGTGCAGGGTGCCTTGGGTTTAATCCCCAGTATCACTGAAAATAAATTCAACATTATGTGTTATAACATCTAAAACTGAGGTAGGGAGAGGGGGGTTCTTAAATGGTCCACTTATAAGTCTCTCCTCCCCACTCTGCTCCCTCAGAGAAGGTCTTGTAGTTAACCCTCTTCACTATGGGGACTAGACATAGTTCCTTCTTCTCACCGAGAAGCAGATTTCAGTGACCTACCAGCTTCCAGTATTACTGAAGCCAGTCACTTCTTACCTTGGGGAGCAGGGGGGACCCCTCCCTCATGATCCTATAAAGCTTATCTCCCACAGCCCCTGCTTGTTCCCACTATTCGTGAGAGCCACCCCTGTGTGGCCCTGGGCAGCATGCCATGTCCTATCTTGGGCCATGAGTATATGTGACTAAGAAATTGCTGTCTGTCTCATCTGTCCAGTGGTGGATCTTCTGTGTTCCGCCATTTCCATAACCCTGGGACAAGAATCTCTCCTTCATCAACTGGATGAAGAGGAGGCAACCAAAACAACAGCCTCACGGAGGTTTTCCACGTTTGGAGTAACAGTGATCTCAACAGCATTGTCTACTACAAGTATCTAAAAACCATAGTGCCTTGGCTAGTTTTTAAACTTAGCAGAAAGTCCTATTTCTGTGCAACAAGTGGAGTTTTTTAGGGGTGTTGTTGTTGTTGTTGTTGTTGTTGTTGTTGTTGTTTGGTTTTGTTTTTTCAGAGAAATTATGAATTCAGGGACGTATTTAAAAGTTATCTGGGAAGATAGACTCTGAACTATGGCAAATTATAATGTAAATCATTGTTAATCCAATTTCTTTGTTGTTAATGATAGTCTTGGGAGAAGGTTCTTTTGCTTGAGATTGACATAGAAGAGTTTCTCTGAAGTCGCCATTTGCTCTTTGTTGTGTGTTGCAGACAAATTTAGAACATGATGTTTATGAAAGACTTACCAACCTACAGGAAGGGATTATCCCAAAGAAAAAAGCAGCAACTGATGATGATCTGCACCGAATAAATGAGCTAATACAGGTTTGAATGAGCACTTTCCCTTTGATCACTAACTATGAAGTGGTTTACTACAGTAGTTCTACTTCTCCCATTTCCCTCTCTCACCCACTAGTTATCTTTGGTAGAAACTTACAATTTGCTTAAGCCTGCATTGCCAAGGAACACTCAAGCTATTTTCTCTATGAGAAAGCTGCAGAATGCCTCTGCCCAAAGAGAGCGGTTCTCTAAAAGCTGTGCCATCCTCCTGACCACCACCTGATGATGTGATGTCTTCTGTTCCAGGGAAACATGCAGAGGTGTAAACTGGTGATGGATCAAATCAGTGAGGCCAGAGACTCCATGCTTAAAGTTTTAGATCATAAAGATCGTGTCCTGAAGCTTCTAAACAAGAATGGGACTGTCAAGAAAGTGTCAAAATTGAAGCGAAAGGAAAAAGTCTAGACTCAGAATAATCAGGAGTTTGAAACAGAATTTATGAAGAATGATGGTGGGGGTGGGGGGAGGGTTTTGGCTATTTTCAAAGTGGAACATTGAAATAAAGGAAGTGTTCCATCACTCACACGTGAAAGCAAAGGGACTCATGGCATCCAGTGGCACAGAAGGATCAGAGCTGACCTGACACAGTGAGCCCCATTCTTTGTTTCAGGCATTTCCCTGTTAAATCTATTCTGTGTCATAAGTGACTCCTGCTGTGCAGTGACACAGACGGCTGGCTGGCATTTTTTAGCCTTCCAGTTTATAGACTGTATTTATCTGGTGGATTCCTGCAGGACCCATACCGAGCCTGGACTGAAGTATCCACTTGGACCATCTATTACCACTCTACAATGAAAATAAAACCTCTTCTCGCCCAGTCAGTTCTTCTGTCTGACCTTCAAATGCCTAAGCTGGCCTTTTACAGTAGTGCCACAGCACCAGGAGAGCTGCCACATCTCACGCTAAAGGGTTTGAACATGTCAGTTCTTGTCATTTTTTTAAAGAACCATTTCCAGGTGAAGTTGTTATATTGTCTGTCCTGCGTGTGTCAGAATTGGGTTTTTGTGGTGGTTCAGAGCAGGCAACATCATAAGTTGCTCTGAGATCCTGTTCTGAAGTACGTCCTTGGTTATCTGTACTTCCATAGCTGGTGTGATGCTGTTAACTGTATGTACCACCCATCTCCAAATGTTAATAAAAGACTCAGAAGTTTTTGTACATGAGGAGTTTGCACTTTTTTCTGAAGTCCATCAGTACAATACTGAGAATTGCCTCAGTGCTTACCCTGCCATCATTTCTCACACATCATTGACTCTATTAATGTTCTGTTACTCTGCATGGAGTTCCACTCATCCCAGTAATATAAAGATGCTACAGTGGTAAAACCTCATGGCTCTTGGTTGTCTTAAATACAAGCCTGATATAAATTGGTCAAATAATGGGATTGTTGAGGCTGCAGTATTAGGGGTGGAGCATCCAGGTGGCTGCATTCTCTTCACAGGATGGCTCTTGCTTCTCTCAACTAACCTGTGTGGTAAGGCAGCCCAGTCTTGCTTCTGTTGGACACAGGACTGGCCATCTCTCTCCCTTCTGTTTGGCTTTATGTAACAAGCCAAGAAAGATTGCCCCAGAGCCTGATGGCACTGGAGCTCTTTTCTTTCCCCCAACCTGAACAGAGTTGAGACAGGGAGTGTGTGCCACTTCTGCCCTGGTCTGCCCTGGTCTCCAGCTTCCCAGAGACGACCTTCCTAGGACCAGAATGATAAACTTTCATCTGGTATGGGATGGGGTAGAAAGGAGGAAAGCAGACCAGCAGTCTTATGGGACCTCTGAAGCCTAGGCGGAAAAGGCCTGGGATAATGGAGGCTGCCTTACTCAGGAGTGTTTCATTGGAATCATCCTGATTGTATACTGGGCACCAACAGAGTGTGCCTGCTGGAGGAGTGTTCCTTTGCCTCAGTCTCATCTGTACACTGTGCACATAGTGCCCCAGCAAACACACATGATCTGCTAGCCACAATCAGGTTTGGTATTCAGGATTCTGTGTTACTGTATTGTCACTATTTAAACAAAACTTACATAACCCTTTGCAAAAGAAGCTTGCTGTGAGCAAGGTGCCATGTGCTTGTAATCCCAGTACTCAGGGCACTAAAGCAAGAGAATTAGGAGTTTAAGGCTAGCCTGAGCTACACAAAGAGACCCTGTCTCATTTAAAAAAAAAAAAAAAAAAAAAAACACCTTGCCAGTATAAGCCTTGAAGTCAGTCAGAACAGGTTAGAACAGTACTTACACTATTCCCTTGCCATGTGAGGGCAGTACAATCAGAAGCTGAGAGAGGGCTCAGAGGGTATAGAGCATTTACCCAGAATACTTGAAGGCCTGGGTTGAATCCCCAGCACCACCAAAAAAAAAAAAAAAAAAAAAGGAGAAATTAGGAATGAGTCTTATCTATGAATACAAAAGGTTTTGAGAACTACTTTATTAAAGAGGAGCAGTTGACTTTAGAACTAAATTTTTTTCCCCCATTACTGGGGATTGAACCCAGGGCTTCCTGCATGCTAGGCAAATACAATACCATTGATCCACATCCCCATCCCACTTCTTTAAATTTTGAGACAGAGTCTCACTAAGTTGCATAGGCTGCTTCTAACCTTGCTTGGGATCTTACTGCTTCAGCCTGCCAAAATCGCTGGGATGACGGGCATGTGTCACTGCACCCACCTAAACATTTTAAAGTAAATGATTTAATAAACTTGGACGTATATACACCTGTGAAATCATTTCACTCAAGGTAGAGAACCTTTTGGGCCCCGCAGTTCCCCTGTGCCTCTGATTTTTTTTGCCTCCTGCTCCTACCTGCTTTCTATTCCCAGGTAAACGTTAAGCTGCTTTCTGTCACTCTAGACTGATTTGCAGTTTCTAGAATCTTAACTGAATACAGTATATACTTTTGTGGAGAGGGAATCCAACTCCTGTTATTCAACAGAATGGAAACTTATGCTGAAATTTATTCATGTTGTTTGTTTAGTTTCATTGCTATTGTTTAGCATTACATTATAGAACAACATCTGGGTTACTAGCAGGATTTGACTATTACAGGTATTTGTATGGACATATATTTGCACATAACTTCTTAGTTGGTGGTTTTTGTTAAGTTGTGCTTACCCCAGGGAGTTGCAACCAGGAAATAGTCCTGAGAAGTCCAGAGTCCAAAAGACTGTTACTCTAGAAAACTCGCGTTCATATATGTAAAGATTAGAAAGAATTGGATTGTACTTGAGATAAGACTTGGCTTCTGTTCTATACAATGGAAAAATCAAAGAAACATAGGAGAAAAGAGGGGATAGTTTGTTTTATTCCAACAGAGTATCACTTTGTAGCCCAGGGTGTCCTGGAACTCACTATGTAGACCAAGCTAGCCTCAAACTTGGATTGATTTTCCTGCTTCAGCTTCCTGAGTATGGGATTACAGACATGCTCCACTGTCCCCAGTTTGAAGAAACATTTTAATCCATCTACCTAGTATAGAAAATCTTCCATACTATTTTTTAAAACTTGAATATTTCTAAAGATCATTAAGTAGAAAATGTTTTACAATATTTTCATTTCCACCAATTTATCATAATGGTAACATATAGTCACACAATCTGGAGGTTGAAGATTTATTTAGGGATTATTTAGTCCAACCCAACCTGTGATGAAGTGAACACCTTAAAAACAGTATTTTTTTCCTTTTGTATTATAAAATACTACACAAATCTAGGAAACTGAGAGTAAATGTATAGCTTCATAAATCCTTAAAGGAACAACTTTGAAGCTGGATGCTGTGGTGCATACCTGTAATCCCAGCAACTCAGGAGGCTGAGAAAGTAGATCTTGAGCTCAAAGCTAGAGGTAGCTTGTGCAACGTAGCCAGACTGTGTCTCAAAATGAAAAGTAAAACGGGGCCTGCAAGATATTCCAGGCCAGCCTGCACCACACAGCAGGACCTGGTCTCAAAAAACAAAAACAAAAACAAAGGGGCACATAGCTAGGGGTGCAGGTCAGTGGTATAGCACTTGCCTAGCATGTGTAAGTCCGTGGGTTCAACCCTTAATGCTAAAAACACAAACCCTGCAACAACTTTGAAATTACCATCTAGGGTAAAAAACAACTTGCCAGTTATCTCAGAAGCCCCACAACTGCTGTATCCCCATTATTAACCATTTTTTCTTTCTGTTTTGCAGTACTTGGGGGTTGAACCTAGGGCCTCGCACACACTTTGCAAGTGCTCTACCACTGGAATGCACCCCTAGCTCATTTTTCAAGTTTTTTTAGCTTGAGACTGAGTCTCACTAAGTTACACACACTGCCTCTGGCCTCAAACCTGCAATCCTGCCTCTCAAGTTGCTGGAATTACAGGCATGAGCCACGTTGCCCAGCTTTCACTTTCTTTTTCAAATAACATTTTGGTTTTTTTTGGTTTTTTTTGGGGGGGGGTGATTTTCTTTTTTTGTGTTTTGTGACTTGTTTTTTTTTTTTTTTTTTTTTTTTTTTTTTTTTTTTTTTTTTTTTTTTTTTTTTTTTTTTGGTGGTATTGGCAGTTGATCCCGGGGCCTCTTGCTTGCATGCTTTACAAGTGCTGGACCACTGAGCTGCACCCCTAGCCCTTTTTTTTTTTCACCTTTACTTTCTGAAACAGGGCCTCGCTAAATTACACAGACTTCCGCCTGCCAAACTGCTGGGATTACAGGCGTGCACCACCACACCCAGCTTTGGTGGTGTTTTTGAGGTCACAGGCAAGTGCCACCATGCCTGGCCAAATAACCATTTTTATTGCAATATAGATACAGAGTAAAATGCCTAAATCTTTTTCTTTTTTTTTTCTTTTTTTTTTTGCTTGCTTGCTTGTGCGTGCTCTCGCTCGCGCTCTCTCTCTCTCTCTCTCTCTCTCTCTTTCTCTCTCTCTCTCTCTCTCTCTCTCTCTCTCTCTCTCTCTCTCCCTCATAGTACTGGAGGGTTGAATTTATGGCCTCACATGAGCTTTGCAAGCACTCTTCACTGAGCTGCACCTTCAGCCCAATTTTGACTTTTTTAGATTAAGACAGTGCCTAAGTGATGCAGGCTGTTGCAGGCTGTTGCCAGCCTCAAACTTGTAAGCCTTCTGCCTTTGCCTACTGGGTTGCTGGGATACAGATGTGAGCCACTACCTGGCTTAATGCATAAATCTTAAACATGTAGTTTTATGTGTTTTGACACCAATAGACAACATCCAAATAAAGACACATGATATTTGTTTTTTCTTTTCAGGACTGGAGATTGAACCTAGCTAGGGCCTTGTGTGTGCTAGGCAAGTACCCTACCACTGAGCTACATCCCAGCATTAAATTATTTTGAGACAGCCTCTCACTAAGTTGCCTAGGTTGGCCTTGAACTTGCTATCCTCTTTCAGCCTCTTGCGTAGCTGGGATTACAGATGTGTATCTCTGCATGTGACCAGTGACCACTTGACATTTCTATACCACAAGAAGAATGCCTCTTTGTAGTCAGTACACCTATGTCCCACCCTATCCCAAGAGGTAAACACTGATCTGCCATCTGTTAACATGGAATAATTTTATTTGTTCTTTAACTTAAGATAAATGGAATGCATTCTTATTTGTGTCTGGCTTCTTTTGTACAACATAATTTGAGATTCATCTATCATGTGTATCAGTAAGGTATTTCATTTTATTGCTGATAGTCTGTGTGTGTCCCACTCCTTATAAAAATTTTTTTATCCATTTCTCTATTGAAGAGCATCTTGATTGCTTCCAGTTTGGAGCTGTTATGAATAAATCTGTATAAACATTTGTGTGCAGGTTTTTGTGTGGAAATAACTTTTCAAATAAGACAAAAACCTAGGTGTGTGATTGCTGGATGTTGAGGTGAAAATGTTTGTTATTGTTACTAGGAGCCGTCGAGTCAGTATCTGACTCATAGCGACCCTATGTACAACAGGCGAAACACTATTGGCAGTGCTTCTCTGCTGTTCATAGGGTTTTCAATGCCAGATTGATTTTTGGGAGTGGGTTGCCGGGTCCTTCTCCCAAGCCTACAGCATCTGGTGTTCCCAGGCAGTCTCCCATCCAAGTACTAACCAGGCCTGACTCTGCTTAGCTTCTGAGATCTGATGGGATCAGATGCCACAGGGCTACGGTAGCAGGCTATGAAAATGTTTAGTTTTGTTAAAGACTGCCAAACTTTCTTTCAAGGCAGCTGTCCCATTTTACATTCCCACCAGCAATGAATGGAAGTGTCTGGCTTCACATCCTTACCAGCATGTGGTGGTGTCAGTGTTTGTGGAGTTTAGCCAGGTGATAGATATATCATTGTTTCCATTTGTGATTTCCTAATGACATACATACGATGTTGAGTTACCTTTTCATATATTCATTTGGCATTTTTAGTGTCTTTGGTGAGGTATCTCTTCAGGTCTTTGCCCATATCTTTGCCCATATTTTAAGTTTTTTTCTCCCTCTTCTCTCCTCGTCTCTCCCTCCCAATTTTCCCCCCACTTTCCCTCACCTCTTTATCTTATTAATTAACTTGTTTATATATTTATTTATTTATTTTTGTGAGACAATGTATTGCTTTGTTTCCTTAAACTCCTGGACTCAGGCAATCCTCCCAGCTCTGCCTCCCCAGCAGCTGAAACTACAGGCATGCGCCACCACCCCTATCCTCTCCCTTCTTTTTCTTTCCTTATATATCAGTCATTTGTCACATATGTTTTAAAATATCTTCTCACTGACCTTGCCTTATTTTTCCATTCTCTTAATAGTGCCTTTTGAAAGGCAGATATTTTTAATATTAATAAAGTACAGCCTGTCAACTTTTTCCTTCAAAATCATTTTTGGTATTGTGTCTAAACACTTGAAGGCTACAGGAGTAACTCAGTGGAAAACCACTTGCCTAGCATGTGTGAGGCCCTGGGTTTAATGTACAATGCAAATAAAATCATAAAGACTTGTTGCCAAACCTAAAGTCAGTCACCTAGATGTTCTCTTGTTTTCTTCTATGAATTTTATGTTCTACATTTGGGTTACATGTTGAGTTGAACTTTTGTGGAGGGTGTAAGTACTACGAAGAATTTTTTTTTTTTTTTTTTTTTTTTTTAGTATGGACATCCATTTCTGTTCCAGCATCATTTGTTGGTAAGGCTGTCCTTTTTCCATTGAATTGCCTTTGCTCCATTGTCAAACAATTGTTATTGTCAGGTGCCATCAAGTCATTCTGACTCATAGTGACCCTCATAAGAGTTTTCAATGGCTATTTCAGAATTGTTTCAGGACTGGGTGGCCACATGCTTCTCCCATTTTTGTAGTGCTGGGGATCAAACCCAGGGGCTCAGCGCAACGCAGCACTCTGCCAACTGAGCTAAACCCCAGCCCCTTGTCAAATAGTTGACTATATTTTGGGGGATTATTTTGTTCTGTTGGTCTACTTTCACAAATACCACTCTTGTTTGATTACTGTAGCTTTATAAGTCTAAAATGTAACAGTTTTCCACCTTTATTTTTACTATCAAGTTAGCTTTTCTGGTTCTTTTGTCTTTTCATGTAAAGTTTTTAGAAGTTGTGGATATCTACAAAATACTTTCCTGGAACTCTGATAAGGATTTCATAAAATCATAGATTAATCACAGATTAAGAAGCGTTGACATCTTAACAATACTGAGTGTTCTAATCCATGAATGGTACTGTCCTTCCTTTTAGCTCTTTGATTTCTTTGACCAGAGTTTTGTAGTTTTCCTCTTGTGTATCTTGCACATATTTTATTAACTTTGTACCTGTGTTTGTTTTCTATTACTACAATGAAATACCTGAGGTAGTTAACCTTATAAAGAGAGACTATTTAGCTCATGGTTCTGGGGGTTCATTTAAGATCAGGCAGCCCTGTTGTTTTAGGACTCTGGTGAGGACAGAGCAAGCTATTTACATCATGAGCCAGGAAAAAGAGCAACTGTGAGACTAGGAGCCAATAAGTCGCCTCCAGAAGTATTCCTCCAGTGACCTAAAGATCTCTCCCAAGGCCTCACCTCTTAAAGGTTCCCCCAATTCCCAATGGTGCCATTCTGGAGACAAACACTTTAGTATCCAGACCTTGGAGAGATAGTCATCCAAATCATAGCAGTGCCTACGTATTTGATTTTTTTGGAACTATTGTAAGTAGTACAGTATTTTTAATTTCAAATTCCTATTATTCATGGCTAATATATAGGAAAGCAGTTGACACTTATATATTATTATTGGTACTGCAATGTTATTATATTTGCAGATTTTATGTATGTGTATAGATCAGAAACAGTCATAACATACAGATTAGAAACAATACTGTAAGCAATAGTTTTATTTCTTTATGTCCTGTCTATATACCTTCTATTTCCTTTTCCTGTTTTATTATATATCAGATAGGACTTCCACTAGAATATTGAATGAATGGAAAGAAGGAAGATCCTTGCCTTTTTCCTGGTCTCAGGGGTAAAGTGTCCTGTTTCTCACCACTAAGTGTGACATTAGCATTAAGTTTTGGTGATTTGGTGGTGGAGAGAGGTGTTTGTTTTGGTGGTACTTAGGTGTTGAACCTAGGGCCTTGCATATACTTAGCAAGTGCTCTACCACTGAACTGTACCCCCAGCCCATTTTTCATTTTTTATCTTGAAACAGGAACTAAGTTTTGCAGGCTGCCTCTGGCCTCAAACTTCTGATCCTCTTGCCTCCGCCTTCCAAGTTACTGGGATTTTAGATATGAGCCCCTGGCTTGGCAGTAAGTTTTGTTTGTTTGTTTGTTTGTTTGTTTGTTTGTTTTTTATTTTTTTTGGTATTCTTTATCAAGTTGAGAAAGTTCCTTCTGTACCTACTTTTCTTAAAGTTTTCACTCTTTGAATGGATGGATAGTGGATTTGAGCAAGTGCTTATCTTTTTTCTTTTCTTGTTTTTTCCCCACTACCTGGGGGTTGAACCCAGGGCCTTACACATACTTTGCTCTACCACTGGGCTGCACCCCAATCCCAGTTTATTTTTTATTTTGAGTCAGGGTCTCACTAAGTTACAGAGGCTCCCTCTGGCCTTGAACTCACAATCCTCCCCCCCACATCAAAAGTCACTGGGAATACAGGCATGAGCCACCGTGCTCAGGTAGGCAAATGCTTTTCTTCGGATCATGTATTGTTTTCTTCATTGACCTATTGAAATGATGGGTTACATTAATTTTGTTTTTAAAATAGAGAGTTGCCACATAGCCCAAGCTATCTTCAAACTTGCAGTCAGCCTCCAGAATGCTGGGATTACAGGTGTGTACAACCACATCTGCCTTAATTGATTTTTTTAATTGTTGAAACAGCCTATCAAACCAGAATACCTGAGCTGGGCATGGTGGTGCATGCCTGTAATCCCATCGGCTCAGGAGGTAGAGGCAGGAGGATCGCAAGTTCGAGACCAGAGGCAGTCTGCATAACTTAATGAGACCCTGTCTCAAAAAAAAAAAAAAAAAAGTAAAAAGTAAAAAATGGGCTGAGGGTGAGGCTCAGTGGTCCAGCACTTGCAGAGCATGCAAGCGCAAGGCCCCAGTACCACCAAAAAAAAATAATAATAATACACAAACAAGAATACCTGGATTAAATCCATTATACGTTGCTTGAGTCATTTTACCAATATTTTGTTGTATCTGTGTTCATGTGAGACAGTGGTCTGTGGTTTTCCTTTGTGTACTGTCTTTGGTTTTGGTATGAGAGTAAAGCTGGCCTCATAGAATGAAGTAGGAAGTGTTCTCTCTGCTTCTGTTTCTTGATGTTGTTGTTAGGTACGGTCAAGTCATCTCTGACTCACAGAGACCCTCATAGAGTTTTCAATGGCTGATTGTTTCAGGATAGCCTCGGGAGTGGATTGCCACATCCTCCTATTTTTGCAGTGTTGGGAATAGAACTCTGGACATCAGAGACTGTAGAGCGGCGCTCTACCAACTGAGCTAAATTTCAGCCCGGAGGATATTATTAGAGAATTGGTAATTTTTTCCTCAGATGTTTAATAAAGCTCATCAGTGAGAGCTTAGTACAGTGGTGCACACCTGTAATCCCAGCAACTCAAGAGACAGAGGTAGGAAGATCGTAAGTTTGAAGCCAGAGGCAGCCTTTTATTACTTAGCAAGACCCTGTCTCAAGATAAAAAATACAAAAGGTGCTGGGGATGCAGTACAGTGGTAGAGTGCTTGCAAAGTATGCACAAGGCCCTGGGTTCGGCCCCCAAATACCACCAAAAATATATATATATACACATATATATCAGTGAAAACATTTGAACATGACACTTTTTTCTGCAAGGCTATTAGTTATTGATTCAATTTTTAAAGTAGACAGAGGCCTATTCGTGTTTTCTGCATCTCAGGGCTGGGAATGTAGCTCAGCAGGAGACCCCTTGCCTCGGAGATTGTTTCTCCTTGTATGAGTTTTACTGGTTTCTGTCTTTCAAGTAATTGGGCCATTTCATCTAAGTTATTAAATTTGTAGATATGGAGCTGTTCATAGTATTCCTTTGTCATCCTTATCATTCATGTCCATGGGACTAGTAGTGATAACCCTTTCTCATTTCTTTCTTTTTTTAGACAGCTTGCTGCATTTTCCAAGCTGGCCTCAAACTCCTGGGTTCAAGCAATCCTCTTGCCTCAGCCTTCTGAGTAGCTGGGACTTCAAGCATGCTCCACCAAATCTGGGTTTCATTTCATTTTTGAAAGCAATTTATTGAGACATAGTTCACTACCATGTAATTCACATACTTGAAATATACAATTCATTATTGTTGTTGTTAGGTGCCTTCAAGTCGGTGTCTGACTCATAGCAACCCTATGTACAACAGATGAAACACTATTGTTAGTCCTTTCTGCTATTCATAGGGTTTTCAATGGATAATTGTTTTTTGGGAGTGGGTTGCCAGGTCCTTCTCCCAAGCCTACAGCACCTGATGTTCCCAGGTTGTCTCCTATCTAACTACTAACCAGGCCCGACCCTGCTTAGCTTCCGAGATCTGATGGAATCAGATGCCACAATGGTACCGCTGTAGGCCATACAATTCATTGGGTTTACTATATTCAAAGATTTGTGCATCCATCATTACATTCAATTTTACCACATTTTCATTGCCCCCTGAAAAACACTTGCACCATGCCTGTAATTGAAACACTTGGAAAGCTAAGGCAGGAGGATCCTGAGTTTGAGTCCAGCCTGGGCTACATAGTGAGACGGTCTCAAAAATGAAATCCCTCTTCTGTAACTTACTTCCACTTAACCATTTTAAGTTACTTGTTGCATAGGATGTGATGTTGGGGGGCTTCCAACTTAAGTTTTTTGCGTGCGGCTAGCCAGTTGTCCCCAGACTATTTGTCAAAACTATTCTTTCCCTATTGAATTAATCTTGGTAACTTGTTGAAGATCAGTTAGTTGCATATGTAAAGGTTTATATTTAGACTCTCAATTCTATTCCACTGGTCTATATGTATATCCTTTTAAGATTGACCTAGCTGTTCTGGGGGTATTTTTTGAGACAAGGTCTCACTGTGTAGCACAGGCTGGCCTGGAACTCACTATGTAGACCATGCTGGCCTTGTGCTTATGTTGATCCTCCTGCTTCCCAAATACTGGGATTTACAGGTGTGCACCACCACACTTTTGGTTGCTTGAGTTAAATGTGAATTTTAGACTCAGCCTGTCACTTTCTGCAAAGAAGTTATCTGGGCATTTAATATGGATTATGTTGAATCTATTGAATATAGGAAATTTTGTTGTGTTAATATTAAGTCTGATCCAGCAACATCCAATATCTTACCTTTTATTCAGTATTACCTTAATTTCTTTCAACAAACAATTTTTTTATGATTCAGAGTGTAAGTTTTTCATTTTATTTGCTAAACTCATGCCTAAGTATTTATTGTGGTTTTGGTTTTGTTTGTTTTTCATTTTGTTTGCAGTGCTAGAAATCAAACCCAGGGCCTCACACATGCTAGGCAAGCACTCTGCCACTAAGCTACACCTTGTTGTTGTTAGGTGCCGTCGAGTCGAGTCCGACTCATAGTGACCCTATGTACAGCAGATCGAAACACTTGCCAATTCTGTGCCAGGCAAACCATCTTATTTATGTTTAAGGCCATTGTTGCAGACACTGTGTTAATCCATTTGGTGGAGGGTTTTCCTCTTTTCCGTTGACCTTCCACTCTTCCAAACATGATGTCCTTCTCCAGGGATTGTTCTCTCCTGACTACATGTCCGAAATATATAAGACGCAGTTTGGCCATTTTTGCTTCCAAGGAGCACTCTGGTTGTACCTCTTCTAGGACAGATCTGTTGGTTCTTTTGGCAGTCCATGGTATATTCAATAGACGTCTCCAGCACCACAATTCAAAAGCATC
>VMDO01007120.1:0-94049 GCA_007922755.1 Pedetes capensis | reverse complement strand
CAGTTCTCAAATGAAGAGGTCCATAAAGCCATGAAACACATGAAAAAATGCTCAGTATCCCTAGCCATTAGGGAAATGCAAATTAAAACAACTCTGAGATTTCACCTTACACCAGTAAGAATGGCCAAGAGCAATAAAACAAATAACAACAAATGCTGGCGAGGTTGCGGTGAAAAAGGAACACTATTACATTGTTGGTAGAGCTGTAAATTGGTCCAGCCACTGTGGAAATCAATATGGAGATATCTTAAAAAACTGAAAATAGATCTACCGTATGACCCAACTATAACACTACTGGGAATTTACCCAAAGGAAGATGGGTCATCATACCACCGAGACACCTGCATCTTCATGTTCAATGCTGCACTTTTCACAATAGCAAGGATATGGAATCAACCAAAGTGCCCTTCAAAAGAAGAATGGATAAAAAAACTATGGCACATATACACAATGGAATACTACTCAGCAATCAAGAAAAATGAAATAAGGTCATTTGCAGCAAAATGGATGGAATTAGAGAAAATTATTTTAAGTGAACGAACCCAAGCTCAGAAAGAGAAGCACCACATGTTCTCACTCATGTGGGAGTTGAATCAAAATTATAAGGAGGAAACATCCTATTCAAAGGTCGGATCAAAATAAAATGGAAAAAAAAAGCTAAGAATGGTGTCAATATAAATGGTCTAGAAAATGCATGCGATTGTTCTGACAAGATAATAACAAAGTTCGCTACAGGAAAAATTTCTATCTTAAACAGAACTGGAACTCAAGTACATATAGAAAAATATTACCAAATAAATGATAGAGAAGACTTAGATGGGGGGTGGGGGGGAGCATACAAAAGGGGGCACCTATATGAATAATGTATATCAAAATGCATATATATGTAAATGCCACAATGAAAAGCATGTCAGAATGAATCACATTAAGGTGTACATTAAAAATTTCCAATAAAAAACATTCTTAAATTATGACCACAACCTTTTCAAGAAGTAGCATTACTGACCACAGGAATTCTGATCTGGGAATCTTGTCAATATGGGTAAATGACATGATGGCTGTTATTTCTAGTTATTGATGAATTGGAGTGCTATTGGAACAATTTGGATTCTTTTCTACTGGTGGATGTTGGAGTTAAGGAATTGAAAGTGTCATAGATGTCTTGATTTTTATGGTAAAAGAAAGTGCTTTATGTGCCTGATGATACAGGTAAGGAAAACTCTAATAAACTTCTAGGAATTAGCTTTTGATGAATGTTTTCACTCTTTTGAGTGTCCAAGGGATGTCCTCTCTGATTTGGCCTTGGGGTCTTCATGAGTATAATTTTTTGCCTCATCCATTTCAGTTCCTGGGAGTCACCATTTCCCTTTTGTCCTGGGCACTTTTGAGGTATGATTACCCAATCCCTTTATGGTTCTGGTCTGGTTGATAACACTTAATTCTGACAGTCTTTTACACTTTGTCTTCCATTGTTAGTACCACCATCCCTAATCTCTACATCTCAACAAATATTCTATGTATGCTATCCAAATATTCTATACATATGCTGATATGGATTCCTCTTGATTTCAGACATAAAAGTCTAATTTAATATAGGGAGATGATGCCCAGGGGCAGTGTCTGCCTTCAAGACAAGTGTCTGGAAGGAAGGAGGAGAGATCCGAGTGTGTGGGAACAGGTCTAGGATCAGTCAGTGCCAATTAGTGGGCTCAAATAGAGAGCAGACATCCTAGGGACACGGGAAGAATGATTGTGTGAGATGAGTACAGGTTTTTTTTTTTTTTTTTTTAAACTAACCAGAGTCAAGTTTAGAATGGTATATCCATTCTATTAACATGTTTAGGGTTCTATCAACTTCTTGGCATTTTACCCAAGGGATGTGTTTCTAAATCTTATATGCTGGTTGGGAATATATAGAGAGGTGGAGAAAGCAGTGATGTTGTGATCTTGCCTACCTGGGCTCCCAGTGGTTCCGAGGCCAGTGGAGTACTCTGCATGATCACTCTCAGCAGTAGATGTGGGCAACAGCTTATCCTATGCACCTGTTGGATCTGTGTTACCCATTTCAAAACTAATTCTCAGAGTCCCTAAGCATACCAGCAGCTTTATACTTGGAGGTTGAAAGTGACTTACGGCATATACACTCGTGACCTGCAGCATGGTCATAATGGTAGGCCAGTTGGCATCCCTAAAAATTATTCTCTACTCACGAACCCAGAATCAAGAGTGCAAGTGTAAGAAAGACATGACTGGTATCCTGTCCAGAGCCCTTCAGAACCCTTTCAAATGTGTGCTCCTTAACTGGCTTCTGTATTACTCTGATTTGATGTTTTCTTTCTTCAGAGGTTAGCCCTGGGACTACTTGAGCCATTTTGGCCACAATTGCTAAGAACTGGAAATATCTGGGAGCCCGAATCCCTCAGGAGCAGGCCTGAACAATCCAATGACAATCCTATGCAGAGCAGAAAAGCCCAGCTTTCTTGCCTCCAGTGGGGATAAACTCTGAGACAAGGTGCATCCTGTAGATGTTCTCTAGGATCCAACTGAAGGTACCTCTGGGAATTTGCCAGAAATTGTGCCCTTGTTTGGCTGCTTTTCATTGTCTTTTTCTTATCCTCACATCCCCCTTTTTCCTATTCCTGTGTCCTCTACTCCCTTCCTGACTCCTCCTGGAAGAATTTCTTAATAGGTCACCAGCACATGAATTCTTGCCTTAGGGTCTGGTTCTGAGAAAACAGTGTCAGAAGAGGGACTAGGGTGGAGCACTCAAACAGTAACTAGACCCTATTCTCCATCTTTCATGTTCTACACTTCAGAACTTGGTCTAGCCTCTGACCTTGAAAATACTGTGATCTTCTTCCTCTTAACTAGAACCACAGACCCCTCAGAACTAGGACCCTGCTGGTATGGTTGATCCCAAATATCCTTCTTATCCTTGCAATTCATACCAGGATTAGAATCTTTCCAACTGTTTCCCAACTTCTTAGGGAAATTTTGCCATGAATAGACTGAGTTTTAGGAGGAGATACTTCTGCTCTTTGTCTGGTTTCCACACATTTGACCATTGCCTGGCATCACCACGGCAGAAACCTGCCTGTTGATTTGAGTATGTTAGTGCTGATGATTTCAAGAATCATGTTTGAGTTGGGTAGACCCTGGACAGACTTGTTGGTGGCCATCTGATGGATAGATTTCAGAGCCTCAGAGGGTAGATCTTTGTGCGTACTTTCCATTTGAGCCAAGTTGATACCCTCTGCCTCCCAGCCAGCTGGGTGGTATAATTCCTAGCTTGGCCAATTTAATGAACTTATGAGGACAACAGTGTATCTACCTTAACTATTAAATTCCTAACATCTATTGCAGAGCCAGCCTGCAGCCTAGCACTGTGGCATCTGATCCCGTCAGATCTCCGAAGCTAAGCAAGTTCGGGCCTGGTTAGTACTTGGATGGGAGGCCACCTGGAAACACCAGGTGCTGTAGGTTTGGGAAAAGGACCTGGCAACCCACTCCCAAAAAACTACCTGCCATTGAAAACCCTACAAATAGCAGAGAAGCACTGACAATAGTGTTTCACCTGTTGTACGTAAGGTTGCTATGAGTTGGACACCAACTTGACAACACCTAACAGCAACAACAATTGCAGAGCCAAGCTTAGTAAATATATGTTGAAAGAATAAATGAATGAGTACTCATCTAAGTTATTGTACAAGATTCCATTAACACTCAAATCTTTCTTGGCATGTTCTAAACCTTATTGCTGATACTTAGATAAAATTTAGGATACACCCAACAGTGTGGATGAAGTAACTTTGCCAGAGAGTGCTAAAAATCTGATGCAAATATACATATCCGCTCCCAATCCTCAAGGCAGCATAAGAGCAGGATAGTGAATTCTAGGTCAGGCCAACCTTAGATCATATCCTAATTTCATCACTTATTCATTAAAAGCAATAGTAGTTACATTGTGTTACTATGTGTCAGGGGGTTTCCTGACCAATTAAACTACTATTTAACTTTCATTATAAAGTGCAGAATATTATTGTTATCCCCATTTGAGACATGAAGGAATTGAGATTAATTGGCTTAACAGGCAATGGCAGGACAGACTTGAGCCCAGGAGGTCTGAGGCAGGAGAATGGTGCTTAGACTCTATAAAACCTGTGTGATGACAAGACTTTGTGAAGACTAAAGGTGATAATACAGATAATGGGTTTAACAGGAGGTTGTCCATAGTAGGGGCTCAATACATACAGAGAAAAAACGCTGAGCATTTATCTCTCTCTTTTTTTTCCCTCCAATGCTGACTTTATTTTTCCAATGAATCTTTTAATTCAGAAAAATTCAAACATTCAATTATTTTCAAAAGTAAAGAGATTAATGAACCTCACGGATCCTTTCTGAGCTTCAATAATTTTCAGTTCTATACCTTTTAAAAAATTCATTAATTTGAAGCAAATACCCAGCACCATATTTCAGGGTATATATCTAGAAGATAAGAACTATTCATTTATTTTGGAGACAAGGTCTCTCTATATAATCCAGGCTGGTCTCAAACTTGTGATTTTTCTGCCTCAGGCTGAGACTAACAACTCATTTTAAGAACACATAATCAAAATAGTAGGGCTGTTGTTGTGGCTCAGTGTTAAGAGTCCTTGCTTAGCATAGCTCTGGGTTCAATCCTTATCACTACAAATAAAATAGAACACCAAAATACTGCCACCAAAAGTCATTATTGTGTCTAAAAGAGACTAACAACAATTACTTTACATGATCAAATATTCCAGCTATGTTTATACTTCCCAATTGTTTCTCCCACTCTTTTTTTCACACATTTTTATGTGTGAATTGTTGTTGTTAGGTACTGTCGAGTTGGCATCCGACTCATAGTGACCCTCATAGGGTTTGCAATGGCTGACTGTTTCGGGATTGCCTTGGGAGTGGATTGCCAGACCCTTCTCCCATTTTTGCAGTGCTGGGAATCAAACTCGGGACCTCAGAGACTGCAGCACAGTGCTCTACCAACTGAGCTAAATCCCAGCCCATATGTGTGAGTTAGGATCGCAAATAAGGTTCGTATATTACAAGAGGTTGCTATGGCTTTTAAGTTCCTCTTAAACTATAGTTTTCTTTCTTTACAATTCTTCTTCTAGTAATTTAATTGGGAAAGAACAAGGATGTTTGTCCTATAGGTCTCCCAGGAATTTCTTCCCAGATTTGGGTGATTGTGTCCCAGGGTGACATTTAACATGTTCCTCTATACCCCCTGTTTCTATGTATTGGTAGTTTTATCTAGCAGCTTAGTCATATTCTTTGGTTTATTTGTTTGTTTTGGCAAGACTACTGCATAGGTTGTATTGTCTCCTTTAATCAGAAGGTACACATGTTCTAATGTTTCTCTTTGAGCAGTTGCTGATGGTTGTCTAGATCTGTTTAATTCATTAGGGATCATAAATGATACCACCAGTGGGGTTTGTGGCTCAGTGGTAGAGCACTTACCTAGCATGCACAAGGCCGTAGGATCAATCCCTAGAACCACATAAGAAAGGACAAATGTAGTTACAAACCAAATGGATGATACTACTCTATTTATTATGTAGAACACACACACATACACACACACATATATATATATACACACATATATGTATGTATATATACATATACCTATATATGTATATATACGCATATACATACATATATATATATATATTTTTTTTTCCTTAATTAACTATTTTGTTGCCCTAAATTTTAGGGTAAGTAGGGAAGACAGAATAAGTGCTTGATTCCATTCCTTTATGAGTTTCTAAGTAGTACTGTTTGTTCCCTATTGCATTAGTTACTTTTCTTATTGCTGTGACCAGATACCTGACAGAAACAACTGGAAGGAGGAAGGATTTATTTTGGATCATTGTTTCAGAGGATTTAGTCCATGGTTGCTTGGCCCCATGCACTTGGGCAGACCATCATGACAGTGGGAGTTTGTTATGGGTAAGCTTCTTCACCTACTCATAGTGTCCAGGAAGCAGAGAAAGCAGGGTACTGGGCATGCCCCTACTCACCTTCTTCCTCTAGACAGATCTACCTCCCAAAGTGTCTAGAATCTCTCAAAATAGTAGGAGCCAACCTTTCAATACATAGGTCTTTTGGCAGACAATATCGAAACTATGACACCTATTAATTCATGGATTCAAATTGTGTTTTCCCTACTTTTATTTCAAATGACAAACTTCGAATCTGTTTAAAAGTTGACAGAGAATGCTTCTTATGTAGATGTACTAGTTGTTAAAATCTTGCCATATCTACTTTATATATCTCTCTATATAGATATATGTATACATACATATGTATATGTATTCACAACCACCTTAGGGTAAGTTGCAGACATCATGATAACTTATTCCTCAATACTTCAGCATGTTTCCTAAGAATGATGACACTTCTACATGATCACAATACTATTATCACAAGAATTAAATTCAGTGTAAAATAATAGTATTTAATAATCCTTATTCAAAGTGCTTGTCCCACTAATATCTTTTGAAACTATTTTTTAAAAATTCAGTAATGGCTTATGTATAATATATCATCATATCCCTTTTTTACTCTTTTGGTAATTTCTTCATTCTGAGACAGGAGCCAAGGTTTGTATGAGCCAGCCACAGCATATAATCCTACATTATGCTGCCTGGAGTATGTTGTTGTTATTGTTGTTAGGTGCCATTGAGTTGAGTCCAACTCATAGCAACCCTATGTACAACAGAATGAAACACTTCCTGACTCTGTGGCAAGCACATTATCTTTTTTGTGTTCAAGGCCATTGTTGTAGACCCTGTATCAATCCATCTAGTTGAGGGTCTTCCTTTCTTTCATTGACCCGCCACATTCCCAAACATGATGTCCTTCAGGGACTGGTCCCTCCTGGCTACATGTCCACAATATGTAAGTTGCACTCTAGCCATCCTTGCTTCCAAACAGTACCCTGGCTGCACTTTTTCTAGGATGTATCTGTTGGTTCTTTTGGCAGTTCATGGTATATTCAATATTCGTGTCCAGCACCTTATTCAATGTCCAACTTTCACAATCATGTGATGCAACTGAAAATACCATGGCATGAGTCAAGTACACCTTCCTCTTCAATGTGACATCTTTACTTTTCAGCATTGGGGTATGGAATGTTATATTGCATAGGTGAGGCAGGTGACTTACCAATGTATCGTATTTGTTTATTTTGATGACATAAAGCTTGATTCTTTGGTCAAAATGAAGTCTGCAGATTTTGTAGTAGTAAAAAGAACTCTTCTCTTTTGTCATTAAGGATAATTAGGGTAGTATTTTAAGATTTTTTGGACTTTTTATCCCCCCAAAGCCTGCAGCCGTAGCTCTGTGGCATCTGATCCTTTCAGATCTCGGAAGCTAAGCAGGGTCGGACCTAGTTAGTACTTGGATGGGAGACTGCCTGGGAACACCAGGTCATACAGGCCTGGAAGACAGACTTGGCAATCCATTCCCAAGAATCAATCCACCATTGAAAACCCTATGAATTGCAGAGAAACACTGACAATAGTGTTTCATCTGTTGATCGCAGTGTCACTCTGAATCAGATACTGACTGGATGGCACCTAACAACAACAGCCCCCCAAAGGTGTTAGCATCTACTTCTGATGTTGCCTGAATAAATTTCATTGGTTTTTGTAAAATGGTCATTGTCTAACGCTTTTTTCTTTTTTATAGTGCTAGGGATCAACCCAGGGCCTTGTGCATGTGAGATGAGTGCTCTACCTCTGAGCTACACCCCCAACACTAATATTAATATATTATCTATTGCTGATCCTCTTTTGTAAATGAGAGATCTTCATATTCTCCCTTTTTTTGGGGGGGGGAAAGGTTTTGGTCACTTAGATTTTTTTTATTCAATATATTATAATCCATTATCATCATTATTCTTTTTCATACTCACATTATTTCAAGTTTGGACTATGTGTGCTCCTTCAAGATGATTCTCACATTTTTTCCTTTTCCTTTTTCTTTATTTTATTTTAGCCTTCCATATTCTTTAGTGTACCCTTGTTGGTCTTTGAGCACTTCCTTGCTTTTTGTCACAGGTATATATTCCAACTCACCTTGCCCTTTAGCTTTTGAGTCAGTAGCTTCCCAAGGAGACCTGGCTCCTTTTGTAATTAATGATGTTTGCAAACTGTGATCTGGTACTTAGTATGCTTATTGGTAATTGAGGTGTTATTAGTATGGGCCCTTTCAGTGGGAAAAGCTAAGATAAAGTTTTTTGGTTTTTTTGTTAAGAGTTCATCCTTAGCAATCATAGGGTTCCTCACCTTCTCCCAGTCCATATTTGTATCTTCCTTCTCCCATAGTAAGAACCTTGGTTCTCAACAATATTAATAGATTTAGCCATTTGGTTTACCCCATAAAACCTAATTTTTTTGAAATTATTACATTGGTAACTTTCTCAACAACAGATCTACAGTAAAATTGAAAAGTTTCTTCATAATTGTTATTCTTTGATCCTTAGACTGTCTCCCACTAAGATATTAGGGAGACTTAAGGTCATCACTATTATCATTTTAGGTTGGATAATTCTTTGTTGCATGGGACTGTCCTTTGCGTTATAAAGTATGTAGCAGCATCCTTGGCTTCTAGACACCACAGTTGTGACAATCAGAATGTCTTCATAGTCAAGTGTGCCCTATGTGGAGGTACAAAATCTCTGTAAAGAATCATTACTTTAATTTCCAATAAAAAAAAGAATCATTACTTTAAGAGGGTATATATATATCCCAACTACGGTTTTCAAAAACTGCTTGAATTAGCTGGTTTTACTGTCCTCTTATATCATTGATTTGATACCTAAATAGGTTCATTTGTGCTTGTATTCAATTTTACAGTTTTTCTTTTATCATTTTAAAACTAAATTTTATTTTCTAAATAAATATAATGTCTGTATAGTTCAAAACCAAAAACTTACATTAAAAAAGATTTCCTCAATGAAGTATCATTCCCATCCTTATCCCTGCCAGTGTTCGGATCTACCAATTACAGGAAATAATTTTCATGAATTTCTGGCTTATTTGTCTTACATACAATCTATGTTGTTGTTGTTAGGTGCTATCAGGTCTGCTTCTGACTCATAGCAACCCCACGTATAATAGGCGAAACACTGTTGTTGGTGCTTCTCAGCTATTCATAGGATTTTCAATGGTGGATTGTTTTTTGGGAGTGAGTTGCCTGGTCCTACTTCCAAGCCTACAGCACCTGGTGTTCCCAGGTAGTCTGCCATCCAAGTACTAACCAGGCCCAACCCTGCTTGGCCTCTGAGATCTGACAGGATTGGATGACACAGTGGTACAGCTGCAGGCCACACAATCTATATATTATATAATCTATATATTCTATTTGGACCTTGATTTCTCTACTTAAAAATATTTCAGGGAAACCACTCCAGGGCCATTCATAGAAAGTTTGCTTACTTTTTTTTTTTTTTTTGCAGCTGCTTTGTCCTGCATTGTATGACTCTTTCATAGCTTATTCAAATATCTTTTAGCAATATAGATGCAAGTTACTTCCAGTACTTTGCTGATACTATAAATAATGTCACAGTGGATAATTGTGTGCATCTGTTGTTTTGGATTTTTGAAGGTGCATCTTTGAGGTAAATTCCTAGAAATGAGACTGTTGGACCAAAGGATAAATGAGTATGTAATTTTAGTAGATATTGTGAAATTCTATTTTCCATGAGGTCTGTACCATTTTGCATTCCCACCAGCAAGACATGTGAGGATGTGTTGTCAAGCTATGAATTTGTGCCAATCTGATAACTGAAAAATATTTCGGTGTTGAGTTAGTGTAATTTTGACTTGCATTTGTCTTATGAATGAGATTGAACATCTTTACACATGTTTGTATCATTTTACATTTTTTGTGAACCATCTGTGCATGTCTTTTCTTGATTCCCCATTACATTTTTGATGATTTCTTTCCAGATATCCTTAGAAATACTAGTATATTGGGTAGATTAAGTCTTTACCTGTAGTAAATGCTTCAAATATTTTCCTCTCAGTTTTTCATTTGACTTTTAATTTTAATTATGACTTTCTTTGTCATGCCAAGTTATTAAAAGTCTTTTAAAATTGACATAGCATTACCATTATATTTGTTTATATCTGGATTTGAATCATAGGAGATTTTCCTCATGCTAGATCTTAGATATATTTATTCATGTTTTCTTATACTTCTTGAATGATTTCATGTTTTACATTTAAATCTCTAATATAGTTAAAATTCTGGTGTATAGATCTAGCTTTATCTTTCAATAGAGTTATGTTTTCCTTAACACCGTTTAATAAGGGGTCTTTCCTATTGATTTGAGAAATCATCTTCATCTCTTTGGCTTTACAGTCTGTTCTATTCCATGGCCTATATCTCTGTTCATATTATACTACCACACTTTTTAAATTTTAGAGTTTTTAGTGTCCTGTCATATCTGATGGAGCTAGATCTTTCCTCATTACATTTCTTCCAGTATTTTGCTTGTTATTTTTACATGTTTGGTTTTTATATTAATTTTAGAATCAACTTGACTAACTCTTACAGTGATCTACTGGTTTTTTATTGAGAGTGTATTATATTTATGTATTTACTGGAAGAGAAGTGATTGTTGTCTTTGTAATATTGCATCATCCTCTCCAAGGGAAAGGGGACTCTTCTGTGAATTCTACTTACGTACTGTTCAGGAGTATTTTAGAGCTTTATAATTTTCCTCATCTAAATTTATGTTTTTCTTATTTATTCTTAATTACTTTCTCTTTTTGTGGCACTCATAAAAATTATATCTTCTAATTAGCTATGGTTTATATATTTGAAAGCTATTGATTTTATGTTAATTTTGTAACCTGGTATCTTATTGAATTATTTTATTGTTTGCATTTTATGCACTGAACAGCTAAGGTTTTCTAGGAATCCCATCATATCTTCTACAAATGGAGATATTTTAAGTCTTGTTTTCAAGTTTTTATGTCACATCTCTTTGGAAACCTCTTCTGACTCTTCACATTCTCCAATGCTGCCTTTATTGTTAATATGATTCTCATACTATCTTTGTCTTTTCTTTTTCCTCATGGTACTGGAATGAACAAAAGTATGATGTACTACAGGATTTACAACATGTTGGTATAATCTTGGTGGCAGAATTGGTTAAAAGAAGGAATGCATCAATATGTCTCAACTGAAGTTGTCTCCCTCATCTCCAAACCAGGTCTTTGACCTCATTCCTAGATATTTTTTCCTGTTGTTGTTTATAGTTGCTGAGAGATGAGTCTGACTCATAGTGATCCTATGTATAACAGAAGGAAACACTCTCTGACTCTGTGCCAAGTACATGATCCTTTTTATGTTTAACCCCATCGTTGCAGATACTGTGTTAATCCATCTAGTTGAGGTTTTTTTTTTTTTTTTCATTGACCTGCCACTCTCCCAAATCTAATGTCTTTCTACAGGGATTGGTACCTCCTAACCACATGTCCACAATACATACATTGTACTCTAGCCATCCTTGCTTCCAAGGAGTGCAACATATGTATTGTGGACATGTGGTTAGGAGGGACCAATCCCTGAAGAAAGACATTAGGTTTGGGAGAGTGGCAGGTCAATGCCACAGTGGTTGCACTTCTTGTAGGACAGATCCGTTGGTTCTTTTGACGGTCCATGGTATATTCAGTATTCATGTCCAGCACCATAATTGCAAAGCATCAATTCTTCTCCTATATCCCTTATTCAATGTCTAGCTTTCACACCTATATGATGTGACTGAAAATACCATGACATGAATCAGGTGCACCCTCATCTTCAATGTGACATCTTTACTTTTCATCACTTTAAAAAGGTATTTTGCAACAGTTTTTCCCAATGCAACATGTCTTTTGATTTCTTGATTACTGCTTCCATGAGTGTTGATTATAGAACCAAGTAAAGCAAAATCTTGGAAAACCCCAATTGTTTCTCCATTTATCAGTAAGCTGCATACTGACCCAGTTGTAAGGAGTTTTGGGTTGTTTATATTGAGGTGCAATCCCTACTGAAGACTGTGTTCTTTTATCTTCATCAATAAATATCACAAATTCTCTTCACTGTCAGCAAGCAGAGTAGTGTCATCTGCATAACACATGTTGTTAATGAGTCTTCCTCTAATCAAAATGCCATGTTTGTCTTCATAAAGTCCAGTTTCTCAGGTTAATTGCTCAAGACAGAAATTGAAGAGGTACAGTGAACAGATGCAGCCCTGATGCACACCTTTCTCAACTTTAAACCATGCGGTATTTCCTTGTTCTATTTGAATGACTGCCTCTTGGTCCATGTGCATCTTCTTCATGAGTACAATTAAGTGTTCTGTCATTCCCATTCTTAACAATGTTACCTATAATTTATTGGGATCCACACAGTCAGAGGTCTTTGTGTAGTCAATAAAACGTAGACAGACATCTTTCTGGTATTCTCTGCTTTCGGCTAATATCCATCTGACATCATCAATGACGTCCATGGTTCCATGCTCTCTTCTGAATCTGGCTTGACTTTCTGGCAGTTCTCTGTATGCTGCTGCAGTCACTTTTGAATGATCTTTAGCAAAAGTTTGTTTGCATGTGATATTAATGATGTTCTTTGTTAGTTTTCACATTCAGTTGGATCTCCTTTCTTGGGAATAGGCACAAACAGGGATCTCTTCCAGTCAGTTGGCCCATTAGCTGTTTTCCAAATCTCTTGACATAAACAAGTGAGTACCTCCAGTGCAACATCTGTTTGTTGAAACATTTCAGTTAGGGTTGCATCAATTCTTGGAGTCTTGTTTTTCATCAATTCTTTTAAGGCACCTTCCACTTTGTCCTCAGTACCATTGGTTCCTGATCATATGGAACCTCTTGAAATGTATGCATCTACTAATTCTTTTTGGTATAAAGACTGTATATTCCTTCCATCTTTTGATGTTTCCTGCATCGTTTGATATTTTCCCTATAGAATCCTTCACTACTGCCACTCAAGGCTTGAATTTCTCCTTCAATTCCTTAAGCTGGAGAAGAGCATGTTGTTCCCTTTTGGTTTTCTATCTCCAGCTCTTTGCACATGTCATGTAGTATTTGATTTTTTTCTTCTCAAGCTTCTTTTTGAAATCTTTTGTTTAGTTTTTTAACTTTGTCATGTCTTCCTTTTACTTTAGCTGCTCAACATTCAAGGACAAATTTGAGAGTTTCTTTAGGTATGTAATTTGGCCTTTTCTTTTTTTCTTGTCTTTTTAATAATCTTTTTCTTTCCTCATGAATGATGCATTTGATGTCATGCCACAACTCGTCTGACCTTTGATCATTAATGTCTAACATATAAAACCTGTTCTTGAGGTGGTCTCTGAACTCAGGGGGGTTATGCTCAAGGTCATACTTTGGCTCTTGTACACTTGTTCTAATTTTCTTCAGTTTCAGTTTGAACCTGCATATGAAGTAGTTGATGATCTGATCCACAATCTGCACCTGGTCTTCTTCTGACTTTTGATATTGAGCTTTTCCATCATTTCTTTCCACAAATGTAGTCATAAACCTTGGCTTTATTCCTGACATTTCTTTCTCCTATACATTTATGTCCTATCAACTGCCAATTCATGCAGATTTCACTTCTTCAAACTTTTTTCTTTTTGTCATATCCAATACCTAGTCCACTGCTGGGCACAAAGGCCCCAGATCCATTATTTCGATTGGAGACCTGTCCAGGGGACCATCCCAACTCATAAATTCCACCTGTGATTAGCTCTGTCCTCTACTGCTTCTTCATTTCAGCTTAACATCTCTCTAGTCAGTGCTACCTTCCTTACTGCCTGAAAGAGGTTCTGAGAGTGATCCTTAGTGAACTTCCATCGTAAACACCTAGCTCCCGTAGATGTTTCCTGGAGATCTCACTGATGGCATCTCTTTTTCATGCCTACTGCTAACACTCTTGGGAGATGGATCTGGCAACCCACTCCCCAAAATCAATCTGCCATTGAAAACCCTATGAACAGCAGAGAAGCACTGACAATAGTGTTTCACCTGTTGTACGTGGGGTTGCTATGAGTTGGATACCAACTCGACAGCACCTAACAATAGCAACTACTAACACTCAGATTTAGGTCTCCATTGTTCCTCTCTTTCCCTTCCCTTCCCTTTCATTCCCTACCCTTTCGTTCCCTTCCCTTCCACCCTCCTTCCCTTCTTCCTTCCTTCCTTTTTTTTTTTTCTTTCTTTTCTTCTTGTCTTTTCAGACAGGGTCTAGCTATGTAGAACGGGCTGGCCAGGAACTTGCTATGTTGACCAGGCTGGCCTGGAACCTTGTTAGTCCTCCTACCTTACCCTCTTGAGTGCTGGGATTACAGGCACGTGCTACCATCCCTTCCTTCCCTCCTTCCCTCCCTCCTTCCTTCCTTCCTTTTTCATTCTTTTTTTCCCTTTCTGTATTTTTTGTCTCTCTCCATCTTTCTTGTTTTTTTAAATTTCTTCTTTTTCTCTCCTTTTTTATTTTTCCTTTCTTTCTCTTTCTGTCTTCCTCCTTCCCCCTCTTCCCCTCCTCCTTTTTCTTCCTCCTCCTCCTCCTTCTTTTCCTCCTCCTTCTTCTTTCCTCTCTCTTTCTCTGTATCTCTCTCTGTCTCTCTCTCTCTCCCCCCCCCCCCCAGGATGGACTCAAATGTATGATCTTCTTGAACAGCCTTCTGAGTGCTGGGATTAAAATCACGCTCTACCCTACCCAGTTCCACTGTTTCTTACTTAGACTATTATTAAGCTTTTTAGCTGGTTTCTCTGCTCACTGACTCCCCTTCCATAATCAGTCTATACAACTGGGGATTATTTGTCCTAAAGCATATCCCTCATTAAGCTGTTTTCCTGCTCAAAGCCCTTGGTGGCTTCCCAGACTGTCCATTTCTGTTCTTACTCTTTATTGTGCCCTTCAAGCCCCATCCTAACAGAGCCCCCACTATTATCATCTCTTATCCTCTACTCCAGTATATGTATCCTTCTGTCTGTTTAGATTTGACTCCTTGCTGTTCTCCAAATATATTGTAAAAGTTTATCCTTCTGACATTTGTCTCAATTTTTCTCTCTTCTATTTTTCTTCTTTACGAAGTTCTAATTGTATTTCAAGTTCCATTTCAGACTTATATTCTTCATGAAAATTTTCCTTATACTGCAATCCAGTGTCACTTCCTCTTCATCAGTGACCCCACTTGGTGTTTTATATTTCTCTTTGATATCCACTTGATTATGTTCAGTGTGTTTATTTTACCATTTTACCTCTTTCTCCCATCCTCCTGCCTATAATGATAAAATACAATCTTCATGTGGGGCGCACGCCTCCCGGTCCGGCCTGAAGGTTCGGACGGGCTGCGCCGCTGCGCACACAGATACTAAACACAATTCACTCGGGACCCTCAGGTGAGGGGCGCAGACTCCTGCGGCCCTCGGGACCCCAGCGGAGACGGGAGAAAGGAAAAGCCTCAGGCACTTTTGCCTTCCAGGGGCAAACACCTGTGCTGGTCATCTCGGTGGTCAGGAGGAGACAGCTGTTGCTTCCTAGGTGGTCAGACGGAGAGCAGGTTCCTTTCCTTGTTGAGGATTGCAGCGGGAGAGCATTATTTCCTCACCGAAGGTTCGGGGGAGAGCAGCGGGAGAGGCGCGTCCTCATCTGTGGTCCAGGCAGGAACAGGCGAGAAGGCGCAGAGAGGGATGCCAGAAAGGCCGTGCCAAAAAAGGGTCGAGCTGCTGCAGCGCAGCTCTTTATATAGTTCGCCCATGGAATGGCCTGAGCCAATCAGCTTTCAGTCCAATTGTCCAATCAGGAAGGGTTTTGTACAAACGTGCAACCAAGTTACTTTCATTTTCCCTAGATTTCTAACTTACAAACCAGATATTCAAACGCCATTTTCCCAGTTTGGGAGTTTTTGCCAATTTCCTCCCAATTTTTCCCTACACTTCAAAGCAAATTTTTTACCTAAATCATCTGTGTATCATTTGAAGCAAAAAACATCATCCTTAATATTGAAGTTTAATAAATTATTAACACATGCATTTGAATATGAGCTACCGATTTATTTGACATTTGTATAAATGTTTTTTATCTTTCCAGCTTCTCAAGTTGGGGGTTGAAGTGTGTACCTAATATAAGGCAATATTTAAGATTTTTTGATGAAAATATATTTCCTTTTTTTTCCGCAGTACTGTGGGCTGAACCCAGGGCCTTGTGTATACTTTGCAAGTGCTCTACCACTAAACTAGACCCCCCCAAGCCTTTTTTTATTTTATTGTATTTTTATCTTGAGATAGGGTCTGGCTAAGTTATATGGGCTTCCTCTGGCTTTGAACTTTAGATCTTCCTGCCTCTGCCTTCCAGGTTGCTGGGATTGCAGGTGTGTACCACCATGTCCAGCTGAAATCATATTTACTAATTAGTCTTTCCTAGTGGAATTTTTTATTGGGAGAAAATCCTTAAGATTCCTTTAAAAAGTTTCTAAAACAAGGATGGAATGTGACCCTGTAGGATAATGGCCATGTTCTACAAAATAGGCAGGAACTGTCAGTAATTCCTGAGGGTAGAGAGAAGAACTATAGGACATTGTGATCAGATGATGTGACATCAAATCCATGGTGCAACTCAAAACACAGCTGTAGGGCAGGAGTCTGCAACCCGCCATAAGTCTCTTTATTTCCTTTTTCCATCTTACAGTGACTATAGCTGTAGCCCTGTGGCATCCGATCTCATCAGATCTCAGAAGCTAAGCAGGGTCGGGCCTGGTTAGTACCTGGATAGGAGACTGCCTGGGAACACCAGAAGCTGTAGGCTTGGGAGAAGGACCTGGCAAGCCCCTCCCCCCCAAAAAAAAATCAATCTGCCATTGAAAACCCTAAGAACAGAGAAGCACTGACAATAGTGTTTCCCCTGTTGTACAGAGGGTCGCTTTGAGTCAGATACCAACTCGACAGCACCTAACAACAACAACAACATCTTACAATGGAGGTGATGTAAGTTTTAGCTTCCTTATTCTGTACAAACAACTTCACCCTATCAAGATCGAGCTTTCATTTTTTCCACATATTTTAGCCATATTTTATTAACTAACATCTATTTCTAAGTCAAATGAGAACAACATGTTTTCCAAAACACTCTTGATTGATATTTGGTATTGTCTGTAACACTACAATAAGGGATGCTAAAAATAGGCACTAATTAAAAGTAAGCTTTTGATGTTAAAAATTATGTTCATGGGTTGAGGGTATAACTTAGCGGTAAAACATTTGTCCAGCACTGAGCTTGAGTCTCAGTACTACAAAAAGTAAGAATAATATTTATATAGGCAAGCTGTGGAGAAAGAAATGGAATGAGATAACATATGCCTCAAGATATATTTAAATTTTTATATATGTACTTATCCATCTATTTTACACATCTTATTTCTCAGAGTAAGATAACTACAAATAGTATGGTATTAGAAATGTACTTTCTTACTTTGGGGGTATGAACTGGTGTTTTCAAAAAGCAGAGTGTGGTTATGGTTGGATAGAACAGTACAGGCTTGTGTTTACATAGAATCTCTCATTGAAAGAACTTTGAGTGCTTCATAAACATTGCCTCATGAGTCCTTCCAATATCCTTAGGAGTTGAATAGAGTTATTGTCTCCATGTAATTAATGGAGAAACTGGAAAAGAGAAGACTTCAGCTTCATATTCACCAGTAAATGGTCTATATGACTATGCAAATAGAACCTACTGAGCCTTTTGACTCTTGATAATAGAACTATGCTAACACAAATGATATATTCCTATGATGATTTTATGTTGTCATTTTTCTTTTGCATTAGACTGGGAAGGAATTATCACATAGGAACTTCTACATGTATTCTGTATTATAAGGTACTCCATGATATTCGATTCCATTTTTTAAACTCCAACCAAACTTCTGTTAATATAGTAATCCTATAGAGATTTGTTTCACCTATAGATTTAGAGGGGCTAGGATTTAGCTCAGTTGGTAGAGCGCTGCACTGCAGTCTCTGAGGTCCCAAGTTCAATTCCCAGCACCGCAAAAGTGGGAGAAGGACCTGGCAACCCACTCCCAAGGCAATCCCTAAACAGTCAGCCATTGAAAACCCTATGAGGGTCGCTATGAGTCAGATACCGACTCGAGGGCACCTAACAACAACAACAATAGATTTAGAGGATCTGGGGTTTAGCTCAGTTGGTAGACTGCCATTCTGCATTCTCTGAAGCCTGGGGTTTGATCCCTAGTACTGCGAAAGTGGGAGAATAACATGGCAATCCACTCTAGAAATCAGCCATTGAAAACCCTATGAGGGTTGCTATGAGTTGGACCTGACTTGAGGGTACCTAACAACAATAACAAAAGCAACAGATTTAGAGGTTAGATTTCAGTCATTTAACCTACTAGGAATATACTCACAATCCTAGATTTTAACCAATACCAGCCCCAGGTTAGTAGTGGCTGTCACAAAGCTCAAGCACCTTGCTTTGTACAATGCAGCACTAGTTCAACATCAAGCAATATGTGTAGCGTGAAGCAAGTTAGAACAGGGCACCAACAAGAAATGGCAGCTGACCAAGGAGTGAGAGTTCTAAAATGCAGTTTGCTATAGGTGTTAAGATTCTATGAGAGATTTTAAATATTCTCAGGAAAGAATTGGCTGTTGTTGGGTACCACTGTTTCGAATCTGACTCGTAGTAAACGTATTGAACGAAACACTCCCCAACACTGTGCCATGCCTGGCACTATTGTCAGTGCTTCTCTATTGTTCATAGTGTTTTCAGTGGCCAATTATTTCAGGATTGTTTTTGGGAGTGGGCTATCAGATCCTTCTCCCATTTTTTTAATGGTGCTAGGGATTGAGTCCAGGGCCTCAGAGAGCATAGAGCAGCACTCTACCAACTGAGGTATACCCTCAGCAAACAATATATCTCAGAAAGTGAAGAACTCTTCATTAACTCCAAAAGGGGATAAATTAACTTTTTTCCCCCAATGTATGTGTGGAGTGTTAGCCCATTGGTCGGTCAGATATATGCAAGACCTCTGACAATTGTCAGAAAGTTTTTTTTTTTTTTCATTTAGACAGTGTCTCACTATGTCGCTCAGGCTGGCCTTGAACTCACTAGAGCTGAGATTGCAAGCATGCCACCATGCTTGGCTTGGCAGAAAGTCTTGACATTGCTACTAATGTTATGTTGACAGGGCATCTGTTGATGGTATCAGAGACACGTTTCACTAGAGAAGGAGGCGTGGAAGCCTCACCAAGAGTAGGGCTGGCCCAGAACAGAAGAATGTATGCCCCTTGGATTGTCTCTTGGGAAGTCTCAGGGGCTACATGTTTTGGACTATACTTGGCATGGAATAAAGGTGAAAAAAGGTTCACTTTGACCATCTAATTTATTTCCATATATGAGCATATTCCAAGGGAAAACCTGATCACACCCATCAGTGATGCTTGTACTTGAGCTTTTGAAAGCACAAAGTATTTTGAATCTGGTGTTCACTGGTTCATTTGTCATTGTGCCAAATAAATTTTGGCTCTCATAGCTCATGAAAAGCATGTTTTGGAGAGTCTATATAACATTTTACATGGGATAGTTTCTAAAAGGCTCAATCTTAAACATAAAGCAGAGCTGTAAGAACAGTGATTAGTACTGATGGGACAACTTCACAGCTACACTAAGTACGCAGAGCATTAGGAATGCTCTGAACCTGTGCTAGGTTGACACATCTTTCACCATATATTGACAGAAGAGGGCCAAACTGCATATCACACATTTTTAAACTTTGTTTAAATAAGAGCAGTTTCTGCAAAAGTTATTTGGTAATGAAAGTTTATATAAATTTCTTCATTAGCTTTTTAAAATAATGAAATATTTCATACAAATAAAATAACAAAGTAACAATAAATAACGGTAAAATTTATACCTGTGAATCTACCCCCTAGTTTAAGAAAGAAAACTTTTCTAATCCTTTTGATATTCTTTATTAATTACTTCTCGCTCTCCCCCATTTCAGAGTCAGAGGTAACCACTATTTTAACTTTTGTGTTTATTATTCTCATCCTTTTCTTTATAATTGTCATGAACACACACACACACACACACACACACACACACACACACAGTCCCTAATAAAATAATGCTAGTGTTAAAAGTTTTTGAAGTTTGTAAATGAAAGATGTATGTTTTTTGTTGCCTTCTGTGATTTGCTTATTTGCTCAGAATTTTATTTGTGAGATTTATTCATATCTATGTAGCTGATTAAATGTCTGTTGTACAAAGAAAAGTATAATTGTTCCTCAGTATACTTAGTATAGCAGGATCCCGGAGGCTACTAAAGTCTGTGGATGTGTAAGTCTCCTGTATAAAATAATGTAGCATTTGTATACAGCCTATGTACATCCTCTTGTATACTTTAACTCATCTCTAGACTACTAAAATAACTAATATAAGTAAATGCTATGTAAATAGTTGTTATACTGTGTTATTCAGAAAATGACAAGAAAAGTTTGTATGTGTTCAGTACAGACACAATTTTTTCCTAATATTGTCTATCCACAACTGATTACATTTATGAATACAGAGCCCACAGATATGCAGGGCTGACTGTCTTCAGTTGTATAAATACACCACAAGTTATCTATTTGTTCCCTCTTCAATTGACAGCCAGCCTGTGTCTAACCTATCATGGGTATTCCTGTAGATGCCTCTTGGTGTTCATAAACAAAACTTCCTGTAGGGTATAGAAAATGGAATTGCTTCTTAGTGCAATATGCATATTTATAACTTTACTAGACAATGCCACATTGTTTTCCAAAACTGGTGAACCAATTCACACTTCCGTCAACAGTGCGTTATAGTTCTCATTGATGTACATTTTCTCCAAACTGGGATAGTTAGACTTTCAAGTTCTTGCTAGTTTAGTAGACATGAAAAAGTATCTTGTTGATTTAGTGCTATTTCCCTGGTTACCAAAAAGGATGAGTTTCTGATTATGTATATCATTCATGTTTCTCCTTTGGTTATTGAATTGTTGACTTTTTCATGTCTGTTTTTAGGATGCAAATACTGTTCTTGGTTCCATATGTTTCACATATCTCTCCCACATTATTATCTTTTCTATTATTTTGATATAGTCTGCTGTTTCTTAAAATTTTACCCCAGTAAACAAATATTCTCTGCTTAATATTTACAGGACTAAAACTAGATTCATTATACTACCCAGAATATTAATTCAAATATAAGAATCAGAAATGGTATACTTGTGTTAACTGTTTTAATAGGCAAAATGACAAAGATATATTTCGTGACAGATTCACAGTCTATTGAGATAATGATATTTAGTTTAGACAAATGGATTCCTTTATTTACTTAACTGAATCCTATCATTACTACAGACATCCCCCCAAAATCTGTAAAACATCAAAAAGCAGTCTATCTCTCCCTTTTGGTCCAGCATCCAGTTTCTGCGGAATGTGGCATATGCTTGTCTTCCCTTTCTTAAAATCACTTCCTCATTTTTTCCCGCTGATCTGTCTTCCCCTACTACTCATGCAGGAGCTGATCTTTCAAAGGTCACAGTAACCTTGTAATTCCCAAATTAAATGCCCTCTTATTTAGAGTTGTCAGATTTAGCAAATTGAAAGTACAGAATTTTCAGCTAAATTTGAATTCAGATAAACACAGAATAACTTTTTAGTACAAGTATTCTCCAAATGTTCTAGTATATAATCCAGATATTCCCCCCAAAGATATATCCCAAATATTTGCCCATACCCCCTCAAACACACTCATTTGAGCACAAAGTACTGACAGTGTCTTAATTATTTATATTAATAATTCCCTGTAGTGATTGTAATGTTGGAGCAAAACAAAGATGTAGAAATTTTGCATTAGCTTGTATGATATATTTATAGAACTGTGAGTTGTGATTACATTTCTTTCTCATAAAATACTATTCCACCAGTTTTCAGACCTAAGATTTCTCCTCCTTCTGCTAAATTCTTCTGAAGCAACATGACCTAGAAGGAAGTTGCTAACCAACATGTTACCTAGCAGGATGAGTTAGAGCCTTAGAGAATGGATCTGACCAAGAGAACGTAACTGAGGAAAAAAAGCACATCAGCCTCTGAAAGAAAAAGCTGAGAAGTGGGGCTGGGGATTTGTCCTCTTCTGTGACATGGTCTCATGTTTCTTCTGTCTGCAACCACCCCTCATGATGAATACTCCTACTTTCCCCAAATCTTCCTATCCTCTGGAAAGAAATGTAAAAGTCTCATAAATTTCACATTCATTCATTTGCTCACCTTGACTAGCATGGTTAGTGTAGAACAATAACATATATGTGATAGTAAAATAAATGGAAAGTATATTCCATCTTCAAAATTATGTTTTGATGATCTGTCTTTGAGTACATACACACATTTTGACAAGTACTTAAAATATTTCAAGAGGCAGTTGCATACTTGAGTGATAATGACATAGTTAAAAAGTAAGGGTCTAGGGGCTGAAGGTATAGCTCAATGGTGGAGTGCTTGCCTAGCATGCCAGAGGTCTTGGGTTCAATTCCCAGCACTGGTGGGAGAAAAGGGGAAAGGAAGGTTCTAAAAAAGTACTTGACCTACTAAGCAAAGGAAGTCCCCTTATAAATAATGGGTCTTTCTCTTATCTGAAAAGTCTGAAGACTGGTCCCTGTGAGGAGAGTATTTGAGAAATAAGGAATATAGTCTTTTCTCTGAAGACCTCAGGTACATATTATCATGGATCCCAATTTACACATGTGGAAATTGATGATATTAACAACTTGCCTTAAAGGCAAGTTTAGTAGGGAGTCATTTACTAGGGCTGGGAAGAATCTCCAGCTTGTGCTGTAACTGGACTATGTTGACAGAAGTCAGGCTCTGTGGACAGTTTTGTGAGTGTAATGTTAGCATAATGTGAACAAACAATAAAGCTACATCTGCTACAGACTAGGCTAGGGAAATTGGGTTTTTAAAAGCACAAAATGACCTGGAAGAGAGGAGGTAGCTCTGAGAAAGACAAGCCCTATGGTTGCTAACATTTTTATTAGAGACATACAGAGATAAATGACCACCCTCTGAGAGTTACTCAGGGAACATCCAAGCCACCACAATTATTGTTGCACAAGCCCTCTCTATTCTTTAATTCTCAATACACCAGTTTTCCTGTTGTCAGACAGGGACAACAGCTTTACTGACATGAGGGGAGGAGAATGTAGGGTCTGTGCTCACGTGGAGGCAAGGTGTGTACAGAGTCTGAAACAAAGAATAAGCATGCCATCAGGGAGTGGTTTAAAGTGTCACCTTAATGTTTCTATGAAAAAAGAAAGCATGTTGTTTAGATCATTGCTAGAATATTGAGTAACTACCATTGACTTTTCACAGTTCAGATAAAATATGTAGCCAAATCCTAACATTCATTGTGAAAACACATATGGAAAATCCTTTTCATTCAGAGCAGACGACCTGGAAGCACTATTTTAGCCGCAAGAATGTGTCCTTGCAAACATAACACCAGAGGCCCAGACTGCTTCAGTGTGCACACAAGAGCTGGGATCTTTATTTTGCTTCACATTCCTCACAAGGCTCTATCTTGAAGCTCTTAGGCAAGAGGTGATGTGGGGACAGTATTGTATTCATAAAGATTTTAAAGATGTGGAGGTTCCCACTGCTTGACCTATTTTGCCACTCATGCATTATATAATGCAGAAAGTCTCATGCATACAGCACTCATTAATGCATAATATGTTCTTATGTATGTGCATTTTAGATGTGTCTATACACACATCTATATGTTTTTGGCACAAAGGCATTTTTTTTCCAGGGGATAGGACAACATTTTGAATTTCATCAATTATTTATTCATTTTGATATAAGATTATAGGCAATAACTTTAAGAAACTACTTTTCAAATAGAGAATTCTTTAGGTAAAGAGCATTAGGTTCAAAATTCAAGAAGAAAACATGAGCTAATTGTATAAAATATGACATGCTAAATTCTTTTATCAGAACCTTGCTGGTCATAGGAAAGTTATTCTGGAAACTAAGTCAGTTCTTTCTGGCCATTAAAAATTAGTGTATTAATAGCCTAAGAGGTGATGTAACAATTAAAAGTGCCTAATTTTAGGTTACATTGTTGTTGTTGTTGTTGTTGTTGTTATTGTTGGTAGGTGCTATCAAGCTGGGTCCAACTCATAGTAGCCCTCTGTACAACAGAACAAACCACTCCTCACCACTGTGCCATGCCCAGCACTATGTCAGTGCTCCTCTGCTATTTGTAGAGTTTTCAATGGCTAATTATTTTGGGATTGTTTTCTGGAGTGGGCTGCCAGGTCCTTCTCCAATTTTTGCAGTGCTGGGGGTTGAACCCAGGGCCTCAGAGAACTCAGACTAAGTGATCTACTAATTGAGCTAAACCCCTTCCCCTAACTCAATATAGTGTCATTGTTGGATTCTGAAAAGAATCAGACATGTTTTCCTGAGGAATTAAAAGCAGTAACAGGGGAATGGGCTCTGCATACTACCTCTCAGTCATTTGTCGATCCCTTTTTTGATGCATTTTTATTAAATGCTCATTCTGAGCTAGGCTCTGTTGGATATTCTGGTATGGAATATTGTGTACATTAGACATGTCCTTCGTTTAGGAGCAAGTATACTAAAGATGACACAGGACAATAAGCAAATACACAGACAAATAGAAGATGTTGTCCCCTAGTGATGAATGATGTATAGACAATAAAATGAGGCAGCAGTCGGGGAGGGGGGCTATGAAAATCTTCTGAAGAAATCTTGTATGAGCAGAGGTCTGAAGGGTAAAGAGCAAGAGCTTGTGGAAGGCCTGGGGAATTGGGGGAGATTCCAGGCAGTGGGATGTTAACTTTAAAGCCTGGGGACAAGAGACCTCTTGGAGAGACAAGGATGCCTGAGGATTGGGGAACCTGGTAGAGTAGAGAACAGAGAGATTCAGCTTTTATGAACCATGGCGAGGAGACTGAACTTCTGAGACAAAAAGTCATTGGATAGTTTGAAGCAGGTCATTGGCCTCGTTTATGTTATGAAACCACTATGATTATTGGATGGATAAACCATTGTTTCTTAACCAAAAACAAGAGTTTCAGAGGAAATAGTCTTATGGTTTGTGCCAGGGTGATGGGAAGCGACAAGGAGACCAAAGGCAGAATCTCAGGTGCTTGTCAATGCAGGTGCCCTTTACTTACACAGGAAGTTGCAGGAAGGGGCAGCAGCCAGCAAGAACCCAGAGTTCTGTGCGTTAAGTTAAATTTGGGGTGTGGATGAAACACTCAGGTTGAGATTAATGATATCAGGGAGACTATAGGATTGTTCATTGCTCAGCTGATCAACAAACAGAGCCCTGGGGAAAGCTGGTGGGGCTCCCAAACAGGCTGAGAGTGTCCTCACAGAGCTGCAAAAGCCTGATTCAGGATTCCTAAGCCTGTGTTCTCTGCCTGATCTTTCACATCCTCTCAGGTTTGCCCCCTCTCTCCACAAAGAGGAGTGCCTGGGTAAAAAATTAAGGACAATTTGGAAATATTTACAGATTTCACTATAAAAATACAATTTCAACACAACACCCCCTACCACCACCTTTTCCAGTGCACCTCTGCACCAGGCTGGTTTTCTCTAATCCATTTGAACTGCATTTTGGGGACAGATGTGCAAGGCAGAGAGCAGGTTGTACTTGTATTGCTCATTCCATTTACCCTTCCAGGAGAACAGGCCGTACATTTGTAACATACCAGTAGGACTTTGGGTGGGAAATGTTGGTTTTTTCTCCCCCTGTTATCAGTGCATAGCCAGACTTAAAGAAGACTGGTTATCTATTAGTCATGTGGTATTCTAAACATGCGGGTGTGGGCTCCCCACCTGCCTGTGGTTTGCCTGAATTGTACCCAAATTTGTGTCAGGTTGCTTAGGTGCTGGAGAGGTTATGCCTTTTGGCAGTTCAACTAGAAACCCAATGCTTAAGCCAGAATCTTAATAATATTGTAAATTCATAAAGGATAGAACTGACATCTTCTAGCTGGCTCCTGTGGCTCACTTCTGTAATCCCAGTGACTTGGGAGGCTGAGGCAGGAGAATTGCAAATTCAAGACCAGAGGCAGACTGCACAATTTAGTGAGACCCTGTCTCAAAATAAAGAATAAAAAGAACAGGCTTGGGAGTGAAGCTTAGTGGCAGAACACTTGCCTACCATGTGCAAGGCCTTGTGTTTAGTCTCTAACCCCACAACAAAACAAAAACAAAACAAAAACAAAACAAAGCAAGCAAGCAAGCAAGCAAAGAACTGGTATCTTCTGAGAATGTAACAGGGAGGAGTTCTTAGGTAAAGTGATGAATGTGTAAGCAAAACTGATTTAATAGTTGCATAATAGATATAGCACGTGACTTTACTACTCTGTACCCCACCAACATTTATAAATAAAATAAAAAAGAACAAATATAACAAAATATAAACTCAGAAATGAACTTGATTCTTTAAAAAATGACTTAAGGAAAAAAATGAAAATCCCAAAATGTTTTTAAACTCCTTTTACAAAATCTTCCAGGAACAGTTTTAGTTTTAGTTACACATGTGGAAATTCTTTTTTTGATAGATATTTCTAATTTTCCTTCAAAAATAATTTATCATAGTGGGCTTTAGAGATTCACAGATTTGGATCAATTCCAGCCTCTGCTACCTTATGGGTTTATGACTTTGCAAAATACTTTTCATTTTTTTCACTTAAAAATTGGGAAAATTATAAGAGTCTTTAGAAATACGTGAATCCTGAATCCAGCAACTCTACTTATAGGAAATTATCTCAAGGAAATGATCATAGAAATCCAACAAGACTTATCTATGAAGAAGGTGCCTTTGCAGCATTGAAATACTGGAAATGTTGAGTAGATTGTGTGAAAGCCACCTGCAGGAATACAAAATAGTGAGGAAAGATTTTGTGGAAGAAATTCAGTAATGTGAAAAATGACTCAGAAGGTACTATTAAGTGAAAAATTATAAAGTTATGCACATGTGACCAATTTTGGGGGAAAACCATGTTTATATACTTAAGAAGAAAGACTGGACAGATAAGCATGGTGATAACAACAGTGATTAGATCTGTGTGGTGGGACCCTGAAGGAGGTTTAATCTCTGTACTCTTTCTAGATTTTTTCCAAACATCCTTCAAGGATATGTGCTAATTTTGTAATTATTAAAGAAATGTGAAATGAGGGCATTAATGTTTACTTTATAGGCTTGTGTTGAGAATTAGATGAGATGATTTATAAGAAACACTAATTTCACCACCTGTGATTTAATTGATGTTTTCAATTCTTTTTACCCAATTTAATATCTTATCATTGGGTTGGGGAATACAGCTCAATGGTAGAACATTTGCCTAGCATGCACCAGGCTGTGGCTTCAATGTGCAGCGCAGGAAAAAGAAAAAAGAAAAGACAAAAAAGTGACTGTCTCATCATATTGTTGTTGTTAGTGCCACTGAGTTGAATCCTGACTCATAGCCACCCTATGTATAACAGAACATAGTTCCTGGCACCATGCTAGTGCTTCTCTGCTCATTCATAGGGTGTTCAATAGCTGATTGTTTTTAGGATTATTTCGGGAATGGGCTGCCAGGTCTTTCTCCCATTTTTGTAGTGCTGGAGATCGAACTCAGGGCCTCACAGAGTGCAGAGCAGCACTCTACCAACTGAGATAAACCCCAGCCCTATATTATAGGTTTAGCCAGAATGATTTTTGACTTAAAGTAAAAATAGAAATATTGCTCTTTAATGGTCAAAGATTTGTCAACATTAAGGGTACTCAAAAGAATACACTGCCAACTGTAAAGGCAGTTTCAAAAGAATGTACCCAAAATGCTTTGAGCACTAGGAAAGACACTGAAATAAGCATTTAAACTTAAGGTGACTACTTTGCAGCATTTACTTGGACTATATACTTTGGATTGTTGTTTAAAAACCATTACCATATAGCCACATTGGGTACATAGATACATAGTATAATATCCAACTCAAAGCAAGCAATTAGTCTGTCATGATAAATGCTCCCTCTTCTTCAGGCAGATAAAAAGTGTCTTGTCAGAGCTCTTGTGTCATCCCTGAAACACTGTGCACAAGCCCTGTTGCTTTGTGTTTGCAACATTCTTCATCCTGCAGAAAAGTGGAGGGGACTTTGTGAAATGGTGGAAAGACAGATCATGTTACGTGTTTCTTTCTGGACTGTTTATCCTCAGTGTACTGTGTCCCTCTCCCTCTATCCAAGAAACACACACATACATGGAGACATGACCTCCACACAGACACACATACACACAGACACATGTACACAGGTATATGTAGACACACACAAAAACACACAGACAGACCTACCTACCCACCTACTCCTATGCACACAGACACTCACACACTCCTTCCAGTTTTCCTTATCCTCTCCTGTCTCCCTTCCCACAGTTGAGTTAGGAGTCCCTCCTTTTTTTTTTTTTTTTTTTTTTTTTTGATAATCTCTGTTTTGGCATCTCCCATAGAATATTACAAGCATTAGTTTGTTTATGCCACTCCTGCACAGAGTTCCTGGAGAGATGCTCACATGTACTTGCCTCTCACAACCTTCGTTTCTTCATCGTAAGTTTTCATTGGCAGACGGGAGCATAATGCCCCTTTAGAAGCTTGTTGTGGATGTTCCATTGTGTAATGGGGAAGTTGAGCTCCTGGCACATACTGGGCACCCAATAATGGAAGCTATTATTATGATTAATTATATTATTTATTCTCTTTTGTATCCTCAGGGGCTGGCTCAGTGCCTGATGTATGACGAGTAAAAAATAAATTTGGGATAAATTAATGAATTAACTTACCAGTTTGCAAAATGTCTCTTTAAAAGAAGAATGTTGTTTTGCAGTGTTACAGGATACTTGGACAACAAAGCCATGCACTTCCTCTTCTTCCACTTTCCCCAAACAACCTATGTGGTGCTGATCTTAGGGGACTATTTTTCCTTGGCAAAGTCACTGTTGCCATATAAATATAGAAAATCTCTTAACTGAGGGTTTCTATGAGTCGGATTCAAATCAACGGCATCTAACAACAACTTCCAACTGCATGGAGATGTGACTTAATAGAGATTAGAAGAGTTTTCTCCATTGATCACCATCTTCTTAATCTACCTAATTTATTGCCTACAGAACAGTCTTCCTTAGCCTTGCTAACTTCTACACTCCCTCTGAATCGGACAACAGAGACATGGATAAAATCAACCCCAGTGCTAACTCTAGACTGTCTGATCTCTTAGTTCCAATGTATTCATCTCTCTGTGTGTTCATAAAACCTGTTAGCTGATTTGCACTCCACCTCCCATGTCTCCCCTACTTCCTTTTAGAAAGATGTTTGTGAATTATTTTAAGCCAGTTGAATCACTCTGAGAGTCAAGTGCTATTTTTAAGTTTTTGAGGAACAGTTGAGAAGGAATGATTTAGGGATGTGAAGCATTTCACAATAGTATCCCACAGAAACTTCAACTTACCAGCTTTGTGGTAAATTTCAGCGTTTTAAGACACAAGAGATAAATGGGTCACTCTTCTCACATATCAAATTCTAATCTACTCAGTAGCAAGATACCTCATGAAAGCAATAGTGTATGGTGCAGATGGGGTTCACAAGAGGCCATCTGCTGCATGAGAGAGCTCCTTCTTTTTCATCTCAGAATGAACTGCTTTGTCTTGCTGTTGTGTCTGCCTGAACTTTGTCTTCTTCTCTCAAGACCACTCTTTGTGTCCTCAGGGACTTTTTGACTCCTGCCAGCATCCTGTCCTCTAGAGCTTCAGGTAGATCCAAGAGATCTCACTAAGCAGAGCACCCAGTGAGAGCCTTCTTGTTTGGTCATCCCATTTGTCCTTGGGAGCCTTCTCTGAGCCCCCAGCCTACCAATCAACATACATTGCCCCAGCAGAAAACCTGACTAGTTCCAGGAAGTCTTTCTAGATTTATAAGAACATAGACATTTGATCTCATCTCATCTTTTGTAGACCTTTTTATTGATTGTTCTCATCTCATCTGCATCTAATGTTGCCCCTGCCCTTATTGCTCTACACTTCTTATTCAACCATACTATGTGTGCTTTCATCACACTGGTTCAGAACATTATTTTCAGTAACAGACAGTAATCAGAATGGAAGGACCAAGTATAATTATGATTTAGTAAATATCTTTTTGCTGTTGATGATGAAATATTCTTTCATAGTTACAGACTGTACCTACCTATAATTCAGGTATGGTAGGTCATGGGAAAACAATAGTGGGATGTTAAAGTTGATGAAATCTGTAGCCATATCTTTGTTATTAAGAAACCAAAAACTTGGATATGGTGCTTAAGCAACTTCTTCATAGACATGTAACCAGCTATCCTATCTTGGGTTAGGAGAAAAAATAAATCTGAAGTTTTCACCATGGGTTTGGATAAAGAAAGGATATTCTAAAATACTAAGTCTGCTCCAAACTTTAGGGAAATCACCACTAACCACGTAAGTCAACATGTGTCAATGTTTTTTGCAGAGAGGGTATGAGATCTCTCTCTCCCTGCATAATTCCATTTGATATGTGGAATACTGAGAAAACTGTAACACTAAATTTTAGAACTGTTGCCATAATCACTAATTGCACAGAGAGAAATGATGATTGCAATAATATTTTTGCCACATTGTTACTGTCATTTCTAGGAATAATTGATAGTGCAGTCTATTTGGGGGTTTATATTTTAGTCAGACTTATTAGTATAGGTATGGAGAATTTTAAACCAAGAGTCAGAAGGAATCTGAGAGTTTTTTTTTTTTTTTTTTTTTTTTTTAAAGAGAGAAGCAGAGCCTTACAGAAGTGACCTAAAGATTTGATGGCTAAGGTATTACAAATCCAGGCTATTGATGTCCCAGGCTCTAACTCTTTGCAGTAAACCATGCTATATCTATGAGCTCTTGGCACTGGAAATAATGGGGGCCGGCCCTGATCCCCCACTCACCAGGATTATTGCAAGGTTTTCTTCCTTTTCCATTTTTCAGGGCAGTTCATTGCTCTGAAGCACAGATCTTCCCTTCTTGAAAGATCTTAAAGTGTACATCTCTCTTTCAAAGTTATGGGAAATCTTAATCTGTAATAAAATCACATAAATGAGTAATGGTAAGTTTTTGGCAAGATCTAGAAAATAATAGCTTCATTTAAACATGAATCATTAACATGCTGCTTCCTTAACACAATTAACACAGGGCAGGCCTTATTATTAGAATTAAGAAATTTCTTTCACAAAGCTCTCTACCTCACATAGGCCTTCAGGGTGGGGGCCTAGGCACTGTGAGCACAGAAAATTGCATTACCAAATCATCTACACACTGTACTGGTGGCAATGGTGAGCCCAGAGATGCATCGACAGTGTGAGGGGCTAATGAAATCTGAGCGACAGCTTTGCTTTGCTGTGACTTCAGTCAATACCCAATATTGCTTCTGAGTTATGTAAATGAAAAATGACATTATTATCAAACTATGTTTATTTTTAAGAATAGGTAGACTTGATAATTAAGGTGCTGAAGAAAATTAAAATACTTTCCTCTCTGAAAACTTAAAGTCTAAAAGACAATATGATTAGCAACCTGAATAGTAACTTTTATTTTGTTTTTCCAACCAAAGAAAATGAAAAGTTTACCTCTTCATTCTCTGTCCTCTTACACTGATTCTTTCTGCTGCAAGTTAGTGTTTGGTGATGATAAAAGATAAGGAGGTGTATGACTGTACTTCCGTTGCAGAGAAAACTAGGCAGCTGGTTAGAGAAAACAAAGCTGTTTGGGCAAGGCAGATGGAAAAGTTCATAAATTAAATATTTTTTTCTTTTATGGTATGATGGGCCAATTACAAAATACAGCAGTCTCTCTTTATTTGTGGTTTCATATTCTATAGCTTTAGTTATCTGCAGCTGACTGCTGTCTGAAAATACTATATGGAAAGTTCCAGAAATAAACAGTTCGTAAGTTTTCAATGACATACTCTGAGTAACATGATGAAGTCTTGCATCATCTTTCTCTGTCTAGTCCAGGATGTGAATCATCCCTTTGTCAAGAGTTTCCATGGTATATACACTACTTGCCCATTAGTCAGTGGCCATCTTGGTTGTTAGATTGCTTATCATGATATCTCAATGCTTATGTTCAAGTAACCCTTATATAGTAGCCTAACACCTTATCACAATGCATGTGTCATTAATACCTTTCCCTCATTACATAGGCATTGTATCCTCTCACATAATCATCCCTAAGAAGGTTGAATATAGTACAATAAGATGTTTTGAGAGGAGAGGCCACATTCACAAAACTTTTATTGCAATATATTGTTTTAATTGTTCTATTTTATTGTTGTTATTATCCTACTGTGCTTAATGTATAAATTAAACTTTCAGGTATGTATGTATAGGATAAAACATCATATATAGAGATTGGCAGTATTTTTGGTTTCAGGCATCCACTTGGGGTTTTAAAACATACCCCTCTTAGATAAAGGGCTACTGTTTCAGTATTTCACAATTTAATATATTCCATGTTTCCTATAAAGAAAAAATATAAGCGAGAGTGGTGGCACATACCTGTAATCTTAGGTGCTTGGGAGGCTGAGGCAGGAGGATCACACATTCAAGGCCAGTCTGGGCAACTTAGTGAGACACTGCCTCAAAATAAAGTTAAAAAAGGGCTAAGGATGTTGCTCAGTGGTAGAACATTTACCTAAGTACATGAGAGACCCTGGGTTCAGTCCACAGTACCCCTGGCAGGGGTGGGGGACTTGTTGAAGTTGATTTCTTCTGAGGTAGGAATATTGTGAGTTTGAGGTCGACCTGGGCTTTATAGGGAGACCTTGTCTCCAAAAACCACCCAGCCACTAGGCATGGTGGTGCAAACATGTAATCACAGCTACTTAGGAGGCAGAAGCAGGAGGGTCGCAGGTTGGAGGCCAGAGGCAGCCTATGTAATTTCGTGAGACCCCGTCTCAATTTAAAAAAACAATAAAAAAGGAGCTGGGAGTGCAGCTCAGTAGAGCACTTGCAAAGCATATGCAAAGCCCCAGGTTCAGCTCCCGAGTAGTGCAGAAAATCAGAGTCAATACAAAAACATCAACCAACTAACCAACCAACCAACCCACCAACAAAAAATCAACCAACCAACCAACCAACCAACCAACAAAAAAGTACGCGGGAGGTCACTTTCCCTCCCGCACCCTTTCCACAATGATGTGACAGTTCTCCTTAAAGAAAATCACCCTTATCATTTTATTTTGTTGTTCCAGAGACAGTATATTAGAGGCTTCTTCTAAAAATACTCTTTTAATCCTTCTGTAACATGTGCTCTATAACAGGTCATGAAGCTCAGACTTTTCCCACCAGGAAAAGTTGTTTGGTATCTTTTTGCCAAGGGAAAAAAGGATAAACTCAGCATTTTTGTAGATAGTGACTATCCCTCACAACAATCCTGAAAGGCAAACAGAGCCAACTCCATTTTCCAAGTGAGGAAAATTGTGATTTCAGGAAACTGTATGATTTGCCTGGTTGAACAAGTTCTTCCTAGTGGAGGCAGGGTTCCCATGAGGAGCTCTTCCTCTGCCTACCAAGCAGTGGTGCTCAACCAGCCCACCGGGCTTCTCTGGCTCCAGTTGCATGGCTCCAGTGTGGGTGCAAATTGGTTTTCCTGTTTTGAAATTGTGCTCAAAAATAGCTTGTTAAGAGACAAAAAAAAAAAAAAAAAAAAAAAAAAAGAACCCTTCAAAATTATATTTGCAATATCCAGAGTTCCAATAAGATTTCTTGATGCGTGAATAGCGATACACACAGGCCCACAACCTTTTATGACCTCTTCACATCATCCTGCCCAACTCTGATGTTAGATTTAATGGTAACTGCATTTCACAAATACGTACTCTCAAGAAGAAAGGCTGGACAGTTTTCTCCTACTCAGCCACAGTAAAACACATTAAGAAAGGAGGTGATTCAAGGTATACTAGTTGAAAGAGTCTGGAAATTGTTCATCAAATTGTTCATCACTTTTGGTGGTTTATATCTGTAACCTTTTTGACATCTTTTCCTTCCATTCCCAAATGCACCCCATTTCATCCTGGAGATAGTGCCTCTGGCAGCTACAACTGTGAGGTATCTGAGGTTGTCATGTGACCCATCAATTCCCAGTGGCATTTTTCTTTTTTGAGCATTCTTCTTTGGGTACATCTTGATTTGGTCTTTCATGGTTCAGTTTGTTTCAGACTTTCTGAAAATTTGACCATGATACACTCACAACACATATTTTAAAGTCACTTTTTAAATAGGGACCATTAATAGTTCCTGAAGCACTATACAGGAGGACATGCTGTTCCTCATTTGTATCACCATGTCATATTGGATTGTCATTGATATTTGCTCTGCATCATTCATACACTACTGCCTACCACACTCCAAGGATAATGACTTTGGCATTATTTTTAGTCTAAGTACCAGGTTCTGAAAATGACCAGAGAGAGGGTGAATATTCTTTTTAAGGACATTCTTTCTGAGTGTGGGCTTATTATCCATCAGTGTTCACAAAGAATGATGTGTTCTATTTATCCCTGATCCTGCGATACTGAGTGAGACATTCCTCATAGCTCTGTTGTTCTTGTTAAATGCTGTTGAGTTGGGTCAGACTCATAGTGACCCTGTGTACAACAGAGAGAAACACTCTCTGACACTGTGCCATGCTCAGCACTGTCAGTGCTTCTCTTCTATTCATAGGATTTTCAATGATGGATTGTTTCAGGAGTGGATTGCCAAGTCCTCCTCCCTAGCCTGCAGTACCTGGTATTCCTAGGCAGTCTCTCATCCAAGGACTAACCAGGCTGACTCTGTTTAGCTTCTGAGATCAGGTGGGATCAGGTGCTAGGGTGTTATGGCTGCAGACCATAGCTCTGTAGGTACCTAAAAAGCAAAGCCCATAAATATCAATGTATGTAGGATGCACTCCCCTCTTTGTTATATTAAAGCACAGAAACATTTCTGACCCAGATCAGTATTTCTTAGGATTGCAATGAATAGTATTTTGAATGGCTTTGCAGATATATCAAAGCTTGTTGAAATACACTAGTAAATATTTTTTTCTCAGTCATATAATAAAGAATCTTAGCAACAGTAATGTCCTTATTTGCAATATTAAAGGAGAAATTATGTGTAGCTTCTCAATTCCTCCCTCTCTCTTCTCTCTTAGGAAACATGCCTGAAGGTGACAATTTATTGTAGAAACTGAGACTATAATTTGTTGGTAGTCAGGCTGGACAATGCTGGGGACACATGTGCATGTTTCTGTTGGAGTGGAATCCTGGGGAGGAGGCAAAAAGTGCCTTAATTATTGGAGCCAGACCATTGACTGCAGTGCAGAGTCTCTGACCTCTAGACACAGGACAAGGTATTTCTAAGCATGTTCTGGCAGGATATTCACATCTGCTGTGATGGACTATCCCCCTCTTCCCCCAAATTCATATGAGAAAGCACTAACGTATAATGCAATGGCATTTGAAGGTGGGCCTGTGGGAGGTAATCAGACCTAGATAAGGTCGCAAGGGTGGGTCCCTCACCATGAATTAATGTCCTTATGAGGAAGGGAAGAGAGACCTGAGGAGTTCTCATTCTCCCTACCACCTGAGGACACAGCAGGAAGACAGACATTTCAAGCCAGGAAAAGGACCCTGCTGGGGAACTGAATTGGCAGCCACCCTGATTGTGGCTTTGCCAGCCTCCAGAATTGTGAGAAATATATTCCTGTTGCTTCAGCCACTGGGTTTATGGTATTTTGTTACGGCAGCCTGATCTGGCTAGATACTTGTGTACTGTAATGCTTCTCAACCATGAGATTTTAGCTGATCACTTACTTTTACTCAGCAGTGCTGTTTGTTTTGAACTACACCATTTCTTGCTTATAACCTAGAGAGCCTATCAGGTCAAAAGCTCTTCATTATTCCATAGAGACAGTTGCTCCTCCAACATTCCCATGTTCAAGACTGATGGTAGATTTCCCCAAGCAGAAGTATTTAACTTTCCTTATTATATTTTCCTGGTAATTATTCATAGCATGGACTCAATGTCACTGTCTTAATAAAAATTATTTTACTTTTTTCTTCCTTGTTTATGCTTCACTGAAATCCAAACTCTCCAGAGGTTGGGATTTGTTCTCTTTTCCTCACTGCATCTTTAGCCCCTAGCACTGTACCCAGCTCTAACAGGTGGTGAATGGATGAATAAGGAATATTTCTGGGGTATGATGAGGGTCAGCAGAGAAGAGAACCTCAAATTCATTGTTAGCTTGGCCCCTGAAAAGAGCTAAGGAATTCCCACATAGAAATCTATAAACAGATTTTTATAGAGCTTTATTCATCATTCTCAAAGTTGGAAGGAATTAAGATGTCCTTCAGTAGATGAATGGATAAATAAACTGTAGAACATCCACTGTTCCCTGTGTCTGTCAGCTTGTGGTGTGGGGGCTTGTGTGTTGCTATGATATGAAAGCTATGCCACTGGTATTTCAGATACCAGCAGGGTCACCCATGGTGGACAGGTTTCTCCTGAGCTTCCAGACTAAGACAGATTAGGGAGAAGGACCTGGCAACCTACTCTAAATATAATTAGCTATTGAAAACCCTATAGATAGCAGAGAAGCACTGTCAAATACAATGTTGGAAAATGAGCCCTCCAGGCTGGAAGGCATTCAAGAAAGGACTGGGGAAGAACTGCCTCCTCAAAGTAGGGTCGACCTTAATGATTGGAATGGAGTAAAGCACCTGGGACCTCCAAGTTACTGGTGTGGCATGACTCAAAATGAAAAGAAACATAGTAACTGCAATAGTGGGTTCAAACATAAAAAGACCATGGGCATGGCCCAGTGTTGGGTAGTGTTTCATTCTGTTGTAGGGTTGCTTTGTCGGACTTGATAGCATCTAACAACAACGACGACGACGACGACGACGACGACAAAAAAAAAACCTTGTTATGGTACATCTATTGTGGACAAAAGAATATTATTTAATACTAAAAAGAAATAAGCTATTAAGCCATGAAAAGACACAAAGGAAACTTAAAAGCATACTACACATTGAAAAAAGGGAATCTGAAAAGCCGTATACTATATTCCAATTATATGACGTTCTAGAGACAGTAAACCATGAAGATAGTAAGAAGATAAGTTGTTACCAGTGCTAAAAGGAGAGGAATAAATAGGTGATGCACAAGGGATTTTTAGAACAGTAAAAATACTCTGTATGATACTGTAACAAAGGATACACATTATTATACACTTGTCCAAACCCACAGAATATAGAGTTAAGAGTGAACCTAATACTGTGAACTGTTGATTCTGGACCATAATGATATATCAATTTATGTTCATCAGTTGTAAAAAATGTACCAATCTGGCGGGGGATTTTTAATAGTGTGTTTTTAGGGGGTGTTATGTGTTGTTTAAGTACAGGGGCATATGGAAATTCTGTGTATTTCCTCTCAATTTTGTTGTGAACCTAAAACTACTCTGAAAAATAGTCTCAAAAAAAGCTTAAGGAATTCTTTGTATGATGTTTTCCCCAGGGTGTCTTTTTTCATCCCCTCTGCTATTCTTTGCATAGATGGCATCAGACTCTTTTCTTTGCTCTGTCTGAAACTGACCATTATAAACTGACCAGTAATAAGAAGACTTAATTAGCAAAAAGGACTTCCCTGAGATTTGAAGGTGCTTATGGAGGAAATTAGTGAATTGCTTGACTAGATTTGTAATCTCAAATAAGTTATAATTTATATCAACAATTTATAGTCAGAACCAAGAAGAAATCCAGCACAGACCTAGGAGATTTATAATCTCAGGCTTTCGTGCATTTAGGCAGATTATAAAACTAGGGTCATTGGATATTTATATGTAGAAAAGAGGAAGGAAAAATTTCTTTAATAGGCAATTACTAGCTCTAAATAATTACCTTGCATTATGATGCAAATTTGCATGCAGCCATAGAGAAAACTTGGGGATAGAGTTACATATATATATATATATATGTATGTATGTATGTATACATATATATATATATATATATATATATATACATTTTTTTTCCATAATGTTTTTGATAATTCAATATTCTTTAGAGTATTCTGGTAATTTTCTTCCCAGGAATACAGAATTATTACTCACTGTTGGGGAAACAGTGGGGAAACAGGAAATGAAAGGTATGGTAAATAGAGAATTTCCCTATGGAGAAATATAAAGAGAACACTTGTTTTAAGCAAATTCTTTACAAATAATTTTTGGTGGAGGATAAAATATGCAGCAAACTCCCCAAAGCTGTGAATGACAGAAATCTTTTTTGGGTTGAGTGCCAAACCAAAAAGATACACGCAAGAAATTCATGAATCTGTGTAAGTGGAGATAAAAATGGCAACTAGAACATTTGAGAAGTTCTAAGTAACAGCAAAAACTAATATTTATTAAGAGTTTACCTTCTAGCTGGGTGTGGTGGCGCATGCCTGTAATCCCAGTGGCTCGGGAGGTGGAGGCAGGAGGATCACAAGTTTGAGACCAGAGACAGTCTGTGTAACTTAGTGAGAACCTGCCTCAAAAAAAGTAAAAAAATGGGCCAGAAGGTACAGCTCCGTGGTCCAGAACTTGTAAAGCATGCAAGCGCAAGGCCTTGGGTTCAACCCCCAGTACCGGGGAAAAAGAAAAGAGTTTACCTTCTACCACCTTGCATTCTAAGCACTTGTGATCTATTATCTTACTTAGCCTCAGAACCATTGTATAAAATTGGTTGCCATCATTATTCTCCTTTCATGAATGGTGAAATTGAGATAGGGAGGGTTAACTTGCCCAATAGCAAATGGTGGAGCTGGATTTCAACCTAGGAAGCCTGACTCAGAACTAGTGTGCTTCACCACTGTCTATGGCACTTTATCAAATCCATTAAAGATGAAGGAATGGGAACCTAGAAAGAAACTAAAGCTCCAGAATGTGGCTCAATTATTCAACAAGGAAACTCTTCCAGGAAAACACGGAGCAAAGCAAAACACAAATGAGCATCAGGAAGAGTGTAGAAAAAACAAAGCCAACATTGTCCTATTGGTTTATTGTTGTTGTTGTTGTTGTTGTTGTTGTTGTTAGGTGCCATCAAGTGGTTATCTGACTCATGGCGACCCTCACAGAGTTTTCAATGGCTGATTGTTTCAGGATTGCCTTGGGAGTGGATTGCCAGGCCCTTCTCCTATTTTTGCGGTGCTGGGAATTGAATTTGGTACCTCAGAGACTGCAGGGCAGCGCTCTACCAACTGAGCTAAATCTATTGGTTTATAGTCAAGATAAACTTGCACCTGCATTATTATGGACAGTTCTGGTCAAAATAACTTTAGAAAGAACCAGTAGAAAAGAGATGGACATTCCAAATGGAAGAACACATGAAAATGGAAGTTTGGGAGAAAGATTTTATTTTAAGAATAAATGTTGAAAGTTAGTATCCATGAAATCATAACTGACATGACTAAAGTGGATACAAAAATTATTTATGAAATATCTGACAAGTTAAATTTAGGATGGGATAGTAATGATCTCATTACAGCTGTAGCACTGTGGCATCTGATCCTGTCAGATCTTAGAAGCTAAGCAGGGTCGGGCCTGGACAGTACTTGGATGGGAGACCACCTGGGAATATAAGGTGCTGTAGACTTGGGAGAAGTACCTGGCAACCCACTACCCCAAGACAATCAGCCATTGAAAACCCTATGAATAGCAGAAAAGCCCTGAAAATACCGTTTCACCTGTTGTACTTAGGGTTGCTATGAGTTGGATACCTACTCGATGGTACCTAACAATAATAACAAATGACCTCATTTACTAATAAATTCATAACATTATTACCCCAAGGGTGAATATGAGCAGAATATTTGATACTTTTCTCAGTGTTTAACAAGTTACTAGGAATAATTAAACAATTCTTAAAGATAATGATGACTACAGCCTGCCAGGGAGAACAATCATGGGCCTTACCCAGCTCAGGTTTATTATTATTATTATTATTATTATTATTATTATTATTATTATTATTTTCTGTAGAAAAAGCACACTGAAATAGTCCAGTGTGGCTTTGAAGTCAGACCCAAACTCAAATTACAGTTCTACAGTTCACTGGATAGTTACTTAATCCCCATGAGCTGCAGTTTTGTTACCCACCAACTGCAGATAATCATACTTCATTGGACAATTGGGCCTGGCACATAATTGGCACTCCAAAAATGTTGGCTGCTATTATAATTAAGATGACACAGAGTGTGTCTTCCTGATGTGCTAAAAAAAAAAAAAACAAAAAAAAAAACCTTCTCTATTGTGCTAGGCTGAAGGATGTTGAGAGTTTCAATTTTATTTTGCTCTGAGCTGCAATTCTCCAGCTGAACCCTGAGCTTATGGTTGTATCTATGTATATACAGTGAGAAAGTGCTGTGATCTCTCTTAATCTTCAGAAAGCACTTTCACAGTAGGTTTTATATTGTTTCTTGGTTACCTTTTCTTAATGGCTTGCAATTATATAGTGGTGTCCTGTATATCTCTTTTGAATTGTGTTATTTGGTTGCTTGGTTTGTTAATGATGAGCCCTTTGTGCCTATGACACGGATAAAGTAGGGCATTGTATGTTTGCCTTTCTTCTGAGAGTGTTTCTTTTGGCCATTTCTTATCTCCTTGGTGGAGAACCGTTAACTCCAGGGACCAAACATACTTTAAGTAACAACAACTACACGAAAATTCTCAAATAAGCCTTCTGCAATGGAAAAGACAAGCTGAACAAAAGACAAACTAAAATGTGTTTGTTATGACGCACATGTTGCCTAGAACTTCAGATTCCCTGCCCATTTTGTTTAAATTAAATGTGTCAGGTGATCTGGCCACAAGGACTGAGTGCGACACTGATGTGCATTTTGCTGAAACAAGGTCAGCAGTTAGAGCTGGAGAGCTATACCCTGGTGAATTCAGCTGTGACAGTTGCCCAGAAAATTATCATTTAAGAAATTATTTCCTACATTTCAACATTTTTCATTTCAGGTTTTTTTTTTTCTTTCCTTTATAAGTAGGTGACTTTTTCAGAGACAATAGTGAGAGAATGAGAATGTGGAAGATTGGCCTAAAAGAGCAATAAGAAGAAAGAAATTTCCCAGAACTTTGAAATTACATATTTCCACTTCCATGTTATTTATAGTTTCAAAGAAATAACTAAAGAAACAATTTTTAAAAAGGGAGCACAAGCCCAAAGAAATTTACAACAGAAAGCACATCGTTGATTAGAATCTGAGATTATGAGCATTACTCTGTTAGCTTTATAAACTGACGTCTACCTTGAAGACATAGCTTTGGAGAAATGTATAAAATTGAAAACACATTCATAGTAAAGCTTGCTCTCCTCCTCTTATTTTTTTCTCAGCTTCAAATTTTCTGACCACAGTCACACAAAGTAATGAAAAGTCAACGAAGAACAGCATGGTCTCATTTAATCTTTAAAACTTGGTGAGGGATGTTGGATGGCATGTAACTGAACCCTTGGCCCTTCAGACTTGGACTCCTTTGAATTGTTGCTTCTATACATCTCTCAACAGTGGTCGCTGAGGTGGAATCCACTCTGAAATACAGTCAACATCCGAGTTTTCTTTAGATTAAAAAAAGTAGAAAAAGATATGTTTAATCAACCAGGTGAGTAAATCAGTGATTTTAGCTCCACATGAAAATATATTTTGAGGGAGAGGTGTGATGGGTGTTTGAAACATCTACATTTACATCATGAGCCTTCAACTGGTTCTTTATATGACTATCCCCTCTGTGTTATGTAATACATTTATTTTTTTCCTTATTCTTCACCACTGTCAATGAAATTATAAACGTCACCCTTTGGTACTCCTTTCCTTGCATCTCTCCTTATCTTCTTAAGGCTGATTTGGAAGCATAGTTGGCACAAGAAAGAGGGGAAGCATAAATACAAAGGAAGACAGGTTCTTCATTCAGGTGTGAGTCTAGACTTTTGTGAATAATGTAGGTCCTATATTATGGGCAAAACCTCTGTAAATTGAGGCAAATTTATACTCTATAAGTGCCTAAGCATTTGTCTTTAGAACTTTATGCTCATTTTAAAAATATAATTTGGATTTTGAAGAAGATAAATTTATTAACATGTACTCTAGCCACAAAGGAACAGCTGCTGGCCGCCATCCTCAAAGGCTGCACCTAGTTTGGGATGATATGCTGGTTCCTGCAACTTAAGTTCAAAGTCCAGTTTTCTTGCTCAGCTTGAGCAGCACACAAGAGTTGGCTGCTAAGGCCATCTTTTCTCTTTGTTTTCAGCCCTCCAGTTAAGAATTCTGGATACAAATGAACTTCTTTCCTACTTCTCTTCCCCAGCTCTTTTAACTGACAAGGACTAAGCACCATAGTGCTTTGAAGGATTTCCTATTTTGAGGGTAAAATCTTTGTTTACATTATGAAAAAAATTTCTCTGTATCTGACAAAGCTCTAATCTTGCCCTTTAGACTCCTATGTCCTTGTTTCCTTTCCTTCTACATTTTTGGGAAGGAATAATTAAGCATTCCTGCCATGTTTCTTCTGAATGTATGGGGGGAAGGTGGCTTCAGGAGCCTTTAGGCTGAGTCACAACATAAATACTCTTTTTTACACTGCACAGAATATACTGTATTAAAGCAGAAAGCCTGGGTCTAACCCCTGGAAAGAAGGAAGTATGGCAGGGGGAAGAAAGGTTGAAGGAAAACATTTTTTGAGCAAAGACTTCACGTCAGTCTTTTTTCCAGTGTAGAGTATAAACATGTGGACTCATTGGAATGAGTTTAGGGTTTGGTTATAATTTGCTCACAGCAGATTTTGCAATGAAACTCATTGAATATACCCTTTTCAACCTGTGTGACATATATATGGGATTATATAGAGTAACTCTGTTTCTTCATGACTCATTCCCCAACACTTATATCCATCAAAATCTACCTGATTTCTCCTTCTGCAAAGACCTGAGAAAAATATTTGCCTTTAAGCTCTTAGGCAGCTGTGGGAGTCGCACATTCCCATGTCCTTAGGTGCATTGGAATGGGTGGCCTGGTGTGTCTAAGGAAAGCTGCAATCCACTGAGGGTAAGCCACACCCAGAGTTCACCTTTTGAATCCCAGGAGGCAGAGATAAAGTGCATTGAAGAGACAGAGAGTCCCCTCTTTGGTCCCCACAGGCATCTCATTCCAGGGTCTTGCCATTATTTTTTTCTTCAGATGAAAGAAACATGGCAGTTGGCTTATTCTTTTCAACCCTTTATGATTCAAAGGGTTGAGAGTCATTTCTTCCTAAATGGATGGATGGATGGATTTCTTTCTCTTTTTCTTTTCTTTTCTTTTCTTTTCTTTAGTTTCTTTCTTTCTTTCTTTCTTGTTGTTTCTTTTTTAGTATGTATTTATTGTACAAAGGAGTTTCATTATGACATTTTTATGTATACAAATATACATGTATACATATAAATATACTCTGAGCATGTTCACACCCTCTATTTCTCTTTATTATCCCCCTCCCCTTTAATCCTTTCCTTCTCTCCTTTCCATTCTATGTCACTACAATTTCCTCTTTTTCTTTCAAGTCCTCCTTTCTTTCCTCCTTGCTTCCACATATGAACGAAAACACACGCTATTTATCTTTGAGTCTGGCTAATTTTACTTAACCTGATGATTTCCAGTTCTATCCATTTTTCTGCAAATGACATAATTTCATTCTTCTTTATTGCTGAGTAGAATTCCATTATAAAGGAATTTCTTTACAGTCACCCCCTCCTACTCTGACTGCCCATCCTCCCCCTCAATTGGCTGCATTTTATCTTCTTCCTCCGTAGCCTCTAATGCTCTCTCATACCACTTTCTCACGAGTGTTTCTTTAGACTAGGGAGTCCTTCTTCAAGACACTGGACTCCAGGAGTCTTGAAATATCTCCCTAACCTCATGTCTAATACTTAGTAGATGTATAATTGTTAACTGAAGGAGCAAAAACTGTGGGAATCGACAAAGCTGATTTGACTTCACGATTGCCCTAGTTAAATTACATTTATGCTGCTCCAAATAGATGAAACCCAACACATCTTAAAATAGGAGACCTTTTGAAGGGCTTAGGAGGGTCAGGGAGGAAAACAAGACAGAAGTCTTCTGGTAAACACAAGTAAAAGCCTTTGAAAGGGTCAAGACATTAAAAGCAAGCTGGAATCCCTGTTTTGTTGCACAGGGAGTGTTTTAAACCCTTCATCAGTGTGGGCTAATCGCAAATCCAGTCGTGTCAGTTTCTGCATGTACTTTTTCTTCTACTTGGTGGTATGCTGAAGCCATAGAAATGCTAGCATGATCTAGAGCAGTCATCTTGAAAGGTTTTATTGTTTGTTTGTTTTACTGTTTTGTATGTATTGCTAGGGATCTAACTCAGGGCCTCATATATGCTTTGAAAGTTCTTAACTGTGCATCATGTAAGTAAAAAGTTTATTAGCTCACAGCTTTTTCTGCATAGCTTTCAATTATATGCATACACTGCTGTCCTAATGTAGCATGTACATTATAAAGTAATACAAATATAAATTAAAAGGGGATGATATAAAAATATGAAAAAAATTCCAGTGTTTTCTTCTCAGGCTTGACGGGATTATCGTTGCACCCTGTACCATGGCATTCTTCACTTTGGAGGCTGCTGTTACAGGCATGACTTCTGCCCATGACTTCAGGATTCAGACAAAATCAGAGCTTTCCCCTTTGAACTCTTGGTGGGGCCCAGTGGGATTAATTTGACTGCAAGCTACTATGTATGCTTTTCTCTGCCTTAGTTTACTTTTCCTCATAGATAGCCTTATTTGTCTCTCAAAAATCTAGAGATTAATGGACGATATACTTGACCATAAAAGTGAGGTCCTTTGTTTGGGACGTTGTACATCAATTCCTTTTAACTTTTTCTTTTTGCCAGGAAACCCCTACTATTTCCCGAAATTATATTGATTCTTCCATTAAGTGTGGGCAACACCATCACCTTTCAGTTGTGGAATTTTAGCAGTAGGCAGGATCTTAGAGGGGCCCTCTAGTCTAATTCTTACCCAATGATGTGAGGAAACTGAGTCATGAAGAAGATAGTAGCTTCTTTGATGTGGCAGATAATCCTTGTTGCCTGTAAAATTGACCTCTCCTCCTTTTCTCTTAATTTGTTTACCCTCCTCTGAGAGCCCAGATGCTTGAAGGCAGGCTAGGCCCTTTGCAGCCCCAGGGAGCGAGTCTTGACCAGACAAGTCAGTAATAGAGATTCCTTCCATCTGATTTGCAAGTGATTGGGTTCATGCTTTGGCATATGACATGGTCTGACCCAACTTTTTGAAAAGATTATTTCATTTTTTAAAAAGGACAAAACTGGTAGCTATTCCCCTCCTCTCTGTGCCTTATCATCTCCATGTGATGTGGACACTATACTAGCCATCTGAGGGTTCTAGAAGCAGCTAGCCTACAGGAACAGCCCATCCACAATATATGGCAAGGTACAAAGATGATCACAAGTCATGGAGTGGCCAATTTAATCATACTGGAGCTTTCAAAACTCTGGGCTTCATCGTATGCACAATAGAAAATGCTCTCATTGTTTAAACCACTTTTATTTGCATTTTCTGTTATTTTTAGCCAATTGAACCATAACTGATACACTTTTCCAAAGGTGGTGGGGTGGCAGAAGTGGAACAAGAATCCAGAAGTTGAAAAAGTGTTATACTCTCTGGTTTTTATTTGCAAATAGTGGCTTAAAATTTTTTGTTCATCCTACTCAGTAAGGGTAGTTTGTTTCTTTACCTTTATGAACTTTTACCCCTCTATACTTAGCAGGCTCTGAAAGAATAAAAGTATTTGATTATAAGAATGTTCTGCTTCCTTACTTACATTGGGTTTTCAACTATACTGACATCTCAATGGGCTTCTTTTGAGACTATATATTTACTTTTTAATGTTAAGCTTCTTATCCAGGGATATCCAGTTGCACTCTAACTTTCATCTATTGGCAAATATAATTTGCCTTCAGAGGCCTAGTCCCTTGGTGAATTAGTGCAAAGTGGCTGTGTGTCGGATCAGGATAGTTGTATGTTCAAATTCGAGTTCCGTCTGCTGCTAGTCCAGGCCATGTTTGTTGTTGCTGATTCGCTGGGACACTCAGAAATAACCCTGGAGCATATAAAGGTAATGAGCAGTTTCAAATCACCCATAGACACCCATAGTAAATGGAAAAGCTTTTGTCAACATCTTTAATGGTTTCAGTTGGTAAATTATTAACAGAATATATGTGGAGTCCTCAGCATTTCAAATAAGTTTACTTTCTGAATAGGAACACTGGAGAACAGTTTCTACTGCCAGTTCCCAACTGTGGAGACCTCCCTCTCTCCTTCCTCCCTACCTCCTTCCTCCAAGTCCTCCTCCTTTGGTTCCTCCTTTCCACTCTCCTCCCTCCCTCCCTCCTGGGGTTGTACTAGAGGCATCCTTCCTTCACAAAGGGGCTTCTCCCCACACTGCTGAGGGTTCTTGGTTTCCTGTGCATGCTTACCCGTTTGGGCCCTGCCATGTAAATAGTTCTGTTCCATTCCATTCCTTCTCTCTCAGCAGGAGGGAGAAAGATCACACTTTGAAAAAATGAAAAGTAAAAATCTAGTTTCTCATAGGGGCTGTGGTACTAGCTAACTTATTAATCTTAGGTGAATCACTTACATTCCCTCAGTCTGTCAAGCAGGGATAGTCACACTCTTTGTGTTGTCTACAACTCAGAGACATTGTCAGAATCAAGTGACATAATCCTCGTGGACAGGTTGTGAACTTCATAATTCTCACTATTAGGTATTGTTTGTGTTGACATTTTTCCTTCATAGGAGGTTGACACATATCTACCTACATGTTCCAATTCTGACTGACTCAGTAGACAGGAAGAACAAGTCCACATACCAACGAGTGGAATGACCTGTAGGACCCATGTGCTGGAAAATATAGTGTGTTGTTGTTCTCACATTAACAAATACTGGAGAAGTGGATCCTGTTATTATTTCTCATAGCTGTGTTTCCTGGCTTAGACCTGGTCTCTGGGTAATATCTATATGTTGAGAATATTTAATATGCAAGAGAGGAATGAAAAAATACAGAGAGATAGAGAAAGGGTGAGTTATACTGTATCAAGATTTGTAAAAATAGCATGGACTATTACATTGTTGTGATTAAATTTGTAGGATGAGAGACACTGTCTTGAATTGTTGTTGTTGTTAGGTGCTATTGAGTCAGGTCTGACTCATAGTGACCCTATGTACAACAGAACAAAATACTCCTCAACATTGTGCCATGCCTGGCACTATGTCAGTGCTTCTCTGCTATTCATAGGTTTTTCAATGTCTGATTGTTTCTAGAGTGGGCTGTCAGGTCCTTCTCCCAGTTTTACAATGCTGGGGATGGAACCCAGGGCTTCAGAGCACAAACAGTAGCAGTCCACCAACTGAGCTAAACCCCAGCCCACTGTGCTGAATTAGAAGACAATAAATTGTATGGACTAATATTGTTACTAAGTCGATAACCCTGGACAAATTTAGTGATTTACCTAAATTTTCTTCATCAATTCCGTGGAAATGAGCATGATACCTACCTCCTAGAGTTGTTAATTAAATGAGATAACACACAGGAACTAGCATACGACGAAGAAACTGTGAGTGTGTGCAAGCACACATGCATGCACATGTGAGTGTACATGAGCAGGTTTGTACTTTACCACTACCCTGTTTCAACTGTACTCAGGGACCACACATTCCACTGACCACCAATTGATCACTTGCACAGCATAATACCATGCTGCAAGACAATGGGCTCTGAAAGTGCTTAGAATCTAGACTAAATAATAGAGAAGGCAAAGGGCACAGAACACAAGGAAGTACACAGATGGAAAGTAAATAAATGAAGACGCAATGGATCATAATATTGACTACAGGTACTGAGAAGAATATGAGTTCCTTGAGACCTGAAAAATTCACAGAAGTTGAGCTTCATAGGCCATATCATGGAGTATGACAGTGTTTGGATTGGGGAAGAAATTCCAGGTGTAGAAGCAACAAGAAAATGACATGGTGGAGACGGAGGAAGGAACCCAGACTGGCTGGAATGGCCACCATTGGGAACTGGTTGGATAGCAAGGTAGAGTCAGGCAACCTTTTCATGAATGCCGCCACAGGTTCCAACGCCACAGAGTCTGCTGGGTCATTACTCAGGAATTCTTGCTGCTAAAGGGAGCAGCTGAGATGAGCAATGCCTGGGGGCACTCCATTAACTCCTGATAAACAGTGTGACTTGCTCTTTTTCTTTGTAAAGAATTACCTGTTGATAAACAACATCTGGTGGGATGTTTTGGTGTTCTAGGCATCAAGAAAGTTTATGCAGACTATAGAGACCACATATATGATCCGTGGACAGAAGAAGGTGATTCTAATTATGGAAAAAGGATAAGCACACATGGTATGTAAAGATTCTTTATAGAATGAAAGAACAGCTTAAGAAAGAACAAAAATGATAATATAAATAGAAAACAGGGTGAGATGCCCCGTCATTGCCAAAAATGAGGTTGTGAGGTTGACATGTGAAATGGTGATTTGACTGTGCTTTGCCTGATGAACCACAGGCCCACTTAGCCCTGGGGATCAGTGGGCCTGTCACAGTATTTCCTGTTTACCTGTCAGGCCACCCATCATGTTTTGATCTTGCTTCATCAAAGCAGTAATGCCGTGTTCAGTTTAGTGATTTTTGCTTAATTCTGTTCCTCATTCTTCACGTGCCACCACTTATTCCTTCTCAGCCTCACTCTCAGTGTAGGTTGAACAGTTTCTCCCTCCGTTGCTGACAATATTTTTCTTTGTCTTGCAAAACTTTTAGAATGTTTTAGCAGGGAACTCCTGGATGTTCTCTGCTTTTGGTTGAGTTTTTGGAAAAGCAAAACCCTGGCTGGTGAATTGGCTGCACCTATAATTTAGAATTGGGGCTGGGATTTACCTCAGTTGGTAGAGCACTGCGCTGCAGTCTCTGAGGTCCCGAGTTCAATTCCCAGCACCACAAAAATGGGAGAAGGGCCTGGCAATCCACTCCCAAGGCAATCCCGAAACAGTCAGCCATTGAAAACCCTATGAGGGTCGCTGTGAGTCGGATATCGACTCCCCAGCACCTAACAACAACAACATAATTTAGAATTAGAATTGTTGTTATGTTGTTAGGTGCTGTGGAGTCAGTGTCCAACTCATATCGAGCCTACATACAAGAGGTAAAACTCTATTGTTAGTGCTTCTCTGCTACTCATAGTTTTCAACGCCTGATTGTTTTTTTGGGGAGTGGATTGCTGGGTCCTTCTCCCAAGCCTACAGTACCTGGGGTTCCCAGGCAATCTCCCATCCAAGTACTAACCAGCCCTTACCCTGTTTGGCTTCTGACATCTGAAGACATCAGGCATATAGTTGCAGGCAAGAATTAGAATGTTGTTGTTGTTGTTGTTAGGTGCCATAGAGTCTGGTGCTACTCATAGCAACCCTCAAAGGGTATTCAACGGCTGATTATTTCGGGAGTGCTTTGGGAATGGATTGCCAAGTCCTTCTCCTGTTTCTGTGGTATTGGGGATTGAACGGAGGGTCTCAGAGAGTGCAGCGTGGCACTCTACCAACTGAGCTGAGCCCCAGCCCCAAGAATTAGAATGGGGGGATATAAAGGTGGGTATTAAAAAAGATGGTGTTCATCTTGGGAAATGAGGCTAAATCATAGTTGTCCAAGGTTTTTGTATCATAACCACAATAAACAGAGCCAACTGGATCTAGTCAGACATTTGCCAGATCAGCAGCCAAAGATGATGAGGGTGGTGATGGTGGGTGCCTCAAGGAGCTTGAGTGCCTGGAGAACAGCAATGTCCTTTATTCCTCTGAACTAGTATGAAGCTGGATGCATCATAAATGCTCACCTAGGGCTTTGTGTGCATGAATAAATGGATAAACTCTGAAATGGTATTCTGAGGCTTAGTTTTATATTTAGCAGAGAAGCATTGTGGCTGTATATTGTCCCTGGGCTGATCATAGGTTTTGGTAATTTGGTATTTTCTTCAGAATAAAACCACTATTTGAAGCATGAGATCAGCAAGTACCTGTACATCTTTTCCTGAAGAAATATTATTGGTGGTTGGAAGTCTTCTTATTCCTAGAATTTTCTTTTCTCAGACCTCTTGCCATTAATATTAGACTTAATTGAAAAAATCTTTAGAATTTCATTATTTAAATTTTATATGCAAAGTATATTTAACACATGTTATTATTAGGTCCGGTTGAATCAAAAGAATGAAACATTCCCCCACATTTTGCCATGCCCTGCACAATGTCAGTGCTTCTCTGCTATTCATAGGGTTTTCAATGGCTGTTTGTTGCTGGATTGTTTCACCAGTGGGTTGCCAGGTCCTTCTCTTGTTTTTGTGGTGTTGGGGATTGAACCTGGAGCCTCAGAGAGTGCAGAGTGGCACTGTACCAATTGAACTAAACCCCAGGCCCATTTAACATATGTTGTGTTGTTGTTGTTAGGTGCCATCGAGTCGGTATCTGACTCATAGCGACCCTCATAGGGTTTTCAATGGCTGAGTGCTTCGGGATTGCCTTGGGAGTGGATTGCCAGGCCCTTCTTCCATTTTTGCAGTGCTGGGAAATTGAGCTCAGGACCTCAGAGACTGCAGTGCAGTGCTCTACCAACTGAGCTAAATCCCAGCATATTTAACATATAAGCAATAAAAATTCATACCTGTTCACTTTCTAAATAAAATCCACATAATTTCTCACAGGACTAAATAGAAGAAAATATTACATAGAAGAAAGTCCATGATGTAATTTTGTCATAATAATGTCCTTGGATCTATCCTTGTTTTTAAGGAAAAGGAAAGATTGGCTTGTCTTTTGGGGCAAGTAAGAATGGGTGGTGGATACAGACATCTTTGATAACAAAGGGGTCATATTTTGTGTCATTCAACTATTTTTGTCCCTCACTCCTTTCTAACAACCAAAGAACAGAACACAACAAAACAAAACCTCCAAAAAACCCAAAGCAACAACTACAACAATAGCAGTGATAACAAAAATAACAAATAAGAAGATTGAGTAGAATAATACAACAATTAGATTAGCAAATGATATTTTAGAATTTTATATGGCTTATCTAATTCTACAAAAGAAATATTTTATGTGTTGCTACTAAACAAAAGTGAGCAATAGAAGAAAAAAATAAGAGGAGAAAAAGGAAAGAAAAGCAAAGGTTCTGTGTCATGATCAGTGGTTCTCAGCAGGGCAGTGTTCACATTTGGGGAAAGGTGGTTAAGCACATTTTATAAACGTAACGAAGAACTCTGATAGGGACCTAAAAATGGGTTGAACTCCTCTTGATTAATTGTACATTTTATTTCCACTTTCAAAATTCCTAATGTTTTCAAGTTTTTTGAAAGAGAATTTCTTCCTGTTACAGTTTATAAATGTCTCAGAGTGTGGGTGTATGGCAAACCATTCCAAATTTACCCTCAAAGAAGCATTCTTTACTTTTGGACTGTTCTGGTTTTCCATTTGACTTTTGTATAAGAATCCTCAGCTCATTCTGCTCTTCTGTCTTTAATCTCACTCTTCTGGGTGAAATAATTAATTCTTGTGGCTTGGGTTGCTGTTGATGGCCTAGTTTTTACACCCATCCCTGACATTTCAACTACTCTTTAACTCTGTGTCTTATGTAAGGGTGGGACATCTGCATTTAGTTCTATTTTCCTCATCTAAGAAGAATATGATTAAAATTGAACTCATTTCTCTTTAGCAATATCAGTGACACCACTCATTGAGTCTCTTAATTTCACAAATATTTGAATGCCAATTATATACCAATTATGCTAAGTTCTAGTGATCCAACAGTGACCAAAACGGCAAAGTCCCTGAACTCATGAATTTTTATAGTCTAGGGGTAGGAAGATATTAGTAAATATATGTGTAATCACATAAATATATAATGACTAATAGAGATAATGACCATGGAAAAAACTATAGATTCTTACAAGTATTTAATGTTATTACTTATTTAGTCCACTATCCAAATTGACTTTTTAGACTGCATTTCCTTTAACTCTCATATCCACTCAATCACTAAGACCTATTGAATAGCTGAACCCCCATTTTTACAGTTACAAATTTATTGGGGACCCTCCACTTCTGATATTTGGAATACTCCCGTGGGATCCTCTGCATCCCCTTGACCATTAGCATATGGCTGCCGTGTCAATATACTTAAGTTCATTCTTATCACAATGCCCCCTGACATAAGAATCATCAGTTGTCCCCAATGCCTACTGAACCAATTTGAGCCAGATTACTTTGCCTAAATGCTCTCATTGTGCTGTTGAAAATCTAGCACCAGCTCCTTATTCAGCCTTGCATATACTCTTCACCACACTAGAGTTCTGCCTGCCTTCTTTTCTGCACCCTCCATCTTCTATGTTTCATTGACTTTCAAACTGTGATAGCTTGGAGAGTAGAGCATAACAGGGGCAGAATGGGGGAAGTACAGACGGATGAGTGGTAGGATTAGCTCTTGTTGCTCTGTGCATTGTATTTCCATGTATGATTTCATTTGAGAAAAGGGGTGCAAGGCAAAAAACTTTAAAAATTATGTATTGAAGAAGAGTCCAATTTAGATTCATCTCTGCTCCTACTCCCTCTTCTCCGCATTGACTTTGATCCCGTACCTGCAGTCTCTAGAGTGATGTGTACGTACCCTTCATTGAGATACATTTGCTTATCTACTGCCATACATTCTGCTCTTAAAATGTTTGCTTCCTTGAGCTTTGTTTTTTTTTTTTAATTTATTTTGCATTCCCTAAAGTGTTTTACCTTTGCATAAATGAACGAATTAAGTCAGTGAACATATGAATACTCTGAGGATCTTTCAACCAGTGGAAAATTCCTGTTTATAAAATTACGTTTTAAGTCTATTCTTCTCCATTTTCAACAGTGAAATGAGTAGAAATAATCAGTATGTCAGAAGTGACATTCTATTTGGATTTCCCTGCCACATTACAGTGAGTCCATGTTGATGACCAAAATATAAGGAAGAGGATTGGTGAGCAGTGATAAGAATGTTCTGTCTCTAACTCCTTATCTCTGGGATTGACCTCCTCTCTTGTTCTGTTCTCTTCCTTCCCTCCAAGGTTTGCATTTGCTAATCTGTGACATGGGAGGGGGTGTTTAAAATTTGTATTTCATGTCTCTTAGGGCCAAATGGAAATCTCTTCTTGGACCAAGGTCTACTTTGTTAAGTTAGAGTAATGTGAGTTTAAGTGGATCACAAATATTGTTAGCACTTATTATTCAAGCCTGTTCCTAAATTATAACAGGACATTGATTTATCCCAAATTCCCAACAGGGAACAAAGAACAAAGAGAACAAGTCCTTGCAGTGGTTTCTCCACTGAGCCCAAAAAACCACATCTGATAAGCTATGTAATTTGCTATAGCAATTTGTGCCAAAAATAAAGGCACACTTCTGCAGACTCACACATTTCTAAGAAAAAACAAACTCCGCCCCATGCTGATCTAGTTCCTTTTCTTTCTTTCTTGTGCTTGATGTTTATGAATAGAAAATACCAGGATGTACACTAGTTCCCATACCATTGACATCCCTTGGACAAATGGCTATGTCCATCATCCTCTGGTTCCCCCAAACATCTCCACTGTTACACTGAAACCTGAAGGGGGAACAGAGGCAACAGCAGTGGTCTGTTTTACAACACCCCAATCACATGAAGTCTTTAACAGCACAGCAGATTCTTGGCTAAGGGCCCTGGTTAAAGGAGGAGAGGCACAGAATCTTCGAAGTCATCAATTTTAATGAGCACTGCAAGTATTCCAGTAAACTAGATCTCTTTATTTTTGTTTGCTTGACAAAGAAACTTGATATATCCAAGACATTTATTCCATTTTAGTTCAGCACCAGGACAGGAACTTGCTTTTTCACTACAAGTATTAGGCCTCCAGTGGTATAGTCTTTTGGTGGCAAAGATAAAGGAGGCTACAAGCTACAAGGAGAAAAGCCCAGGAAAAGCAAGCAAACAAACAAACAGAAAACCAACTGAACAAATACTAATATCTGAAAAATTTGTGCTTTTAATTTTTTTTTGGCTCAGAGGTTAAATAGGAATTTTTAGAGTTGACTTTCAAAGCTGGCATTTGTAAAGTATCTCATAAGTTTTGTGAAGGTTAAACAGAAATAAGAAATTTCATCTGCATTATCAGAGACAGGAATACTCAAATGTGTGTGTATATGTGTGTGTGTGTGTGTGTGTGTGTGAGAGAGAGAGAGAGAGAGAGAGAGAGAGAGAGAAGAGAGACAAAGAGAAAGAGAGAGAAGGGAGGGAGAGAGAGAGAGGGAGACAAAGAGAGAGAAAGAGAGAGAGAGAGAAGGGAGGGAGAGAGAGAGAGCGAAATAGAACCAGATTTACGTGATCATTCATGATTATTCAACTACTTTATAGTTTAATGAATTGAAATTTTTGGAAGGAATATTTATGAACATTCTAAGAAGTTTACACTAGAGGTAGTAAATAATTTTGAAGACTTGTGGTGAGGAAAAGAGGTAAATTACTGGAGATGTTTGTGTATCAGAAATAACAAAAACTCAGCCTTTGTTTCTAATCTGTTCCATCTTTGTGTGAGCTCGATGACTGCTCATTCCAGAGCCAAAGGCAACAGGCGGGCATTTGTTTTTACCTTCTTAAGTAAGGCTCAAGTTCTAGAATCTTTTGAAAGCCTTTGTCTAATTCATTGGTTACTTTCCTCAGAGTAAGAGATTCCTAGCACAGAGTAGGTTGTGCCATGTCTTATGAATTTCTGAATCCAAAGAAATGCCTCTCCCTTTTCTGTTTAAAAATTTCTTTAAATGGGGGGAGGCGGGGAGAAGCAAATAACCAACCCAGAAAAAAATTACACAAATGGCAAGATAGTGAAAGAGCGTCTATCAAAGTGGCTCTGGAAATTCCAATTTTTAAAGTGCTATAAAAATATCATTATTAATGATGATTGACTGAGTTTTCAGAGCCAAGATATTTCAAGACTGGTAAGTTGGAATTGAGTGTAAAAGCAGGGGGTGCTAAAATGGCTTCAGGGGTCCCTCACTTTGTTTCTTCATTGATTTTTAAGTAACATGTGAGCACAGTCAAACTGATGATTTTCATTTTGAATTAGTTTGACCTCTGTCAAGTAGGGCTTTCCATCTTTTCCTGTCAGTATCCAATTCATCTTCATCAAGTCCCCAGCAGGAAGATGTGGATCTTATTACTCTTTGTTTTACAGTTTTATCGTTTACATGAAATTGGGACAGAGAAAAATAGAGAGGAATCTATCCAAGTTTTTAGTAGAACTACCCCAATGACAGAAGACTCACTTCCATTTCTGTGCCTAAAGGAGTTGAAATTCCTGGGTTGTGGAATCACAGGGACTATAATGCAATATGCTCTACAGGCATTTGTTTGTCACTTTTTTCATTGTTGTTTTGTTTCTTTCAGATTCCTGCAAAATATTAGCTCTTGGTCTGTGTAAATCTCCAAACTTGCACCTCATGTTGTAAACCTAGATGTACTCACTATTTTACAAATGGGGGAAACTAATACAAAACAAAACAAAACAAAACAATCCCAAAACAAAACCAAAAAAATCAAAACCCCAAACAAAGCCCCCAAAACAAGCAAACAAAGACAACCCAAACCATGCACAGGATTAGCAGTTTGTTAGTTGAATTTCAGGATGATCCATTCTTACCTTGAATGTCTCATATTTTGCTGTTTTCAGGCACTGCTAACATGGGGAAAAATGACAATTTTTTTTAAGTGCAGCTAAAATGTGCTTGGAAAAAAATTGTACTGTTTAGGTGTAGTCTAACGCCCAAGTTAGAAGACGTCCTTAAGGACACAAAAGAAGAAAACTATCAACACTCTACCATTTACTGAGCAGAAATCTCATTTCTACCCCCTGAAGCTCTCAACTCTTAGTCCTCTGCTTTTACTATCCAGAGGTGCTGCAGCCGCTAAGGCTCACCCCTTTTTGCACTGCTGCAGGATGACACCCATTTCTTTCTACAGTGTGCCAGCAATGGAAAAAGGAAGAGTTTAAGCAACTGTCAACCAGGAAACTTTTTGTTTGTTTATTTTTTTTTTAAAAGGAGACTCACCAACTTAGCCAAGACATTTTGTCTACATTACAGACTGTCTTTCATTATAACTACTCTTCTTTCTCTTTCTTTCTGAATCCTGCATTTTCACTGAGGGTAGATAATCTTTGGCATTATCTCCATTGGTTTGGCTCAGCTTTTACTCCCTTGGGGTCCTGCTAACTCTATAAACTTTCAACTCTTCAGTCCAATGCTAGCTCACCCAGGAAAGAAAAAATCAAATTGAACAATAAAATTCAAGCTGTAGCTTCCTTTGTGACTTAAGAATAGAAAATATTTTTAGTGGCCAACAGCACAAAAAGTGTCATTAATCACTAAGAGTTTCTTATTTCCCATTGAGAATCCCAAACAACGCCATTTTACTCAACTCCATTACTATCCAGGGTCTGAAAAGCTTTTCAAAGGTAATTATCTGATTGAATCATTACATAGGGCTGAGCATGTTGAAAATTCTTTCACAAAATGAAATATTCCTGAACACTTTTTCTTCTTTCTTTCCTTTTTCATACCTTCCTCTTGCCTCTCTTTCTTTGCTTAGCAGCTCTGTTGCTGTGTCAGCTCCTCCAAGCATGATCAGTATGTTGTGATCCATGGAGAACCCCCACCTCAGGAATGTGAAGGCTTGTGTTAAGTCCTTTTACTTCTTTGAGTTCAGGCTATCGATTTTTGTTTTGAGAAAGACTTAGAAGCTTATGTTATAGCCCCAGATTTTTATTCTTGGAGCTACATGGATAAATTAGACCATTTTGGGAAAGACTTTTGCAATCTCATTGCCAGGGACACTTTGCTAGTGTGTCGTTGAAACATTAGGTGTTATTTGGATGTTTACACAATAAGTTGAGAAGATTTTTTTTCCCCTTGGTGTTCCTAATGGAGTACAGAAATGCTTGAAAGAATGCTATAAATTCTTTTGTTTGTAAATCTAGGAATGAACAGGATAATTGATTTGCAGAACCCAAGTAAATACTTATCATAACAAACCCACATTCTTAATTTCTAAAGAAGAGAGCTCTATTTTCCTTCACACAAAACAATCAGTTCAAAAACTCATGTTATGAAAAGGGAGCTCCAAACCCACTATCTGGTCTTGGGGGACATAATTCTTGGACTAGTTCTGCTAGAGTTCGGCTAGACTATTTAAGATATAAGTAAAAATTCTAAAAATTCCCCTTTTTCTCTTTTGGGATTAACAACTTCAATAATGCAGAACATCATGATTGTACAAACTCCCTTAAAATAGGCCACTTATAGGGGAAGAGGACTATATTTATTGAAAGCTGTATGTGTGCCAGGCTCCCTATACAATCTCTCCATAGCCCTGCAGAGTGGTCACCATTGTCCCCATTTTACAGTTGAAGAACAGGGACCCATGGGGATTAGGTAACCTGACCAAGGTCAAAATGCAACTAGAAAAAGCACCTCTAGGAAAGTCTATGTGACTCTAAACCCATGCTCTTTTCCATTATAACCTATGGCTTCCAATAGGTGAGAAAGCTAATTTGATATCCACCATTATTGCATACCCAGACAGGTACATTTCACAGAGAGTCTCATCTCTTCTAGTGGTCTACCAACAAGAGCTAAGGAGGACCATTACTCTTGGCTAGCCCATCTGTCTATGAATTTAGAGGATGAGCAATGTCTTTTCCTCTCACTACTTTGTCCAAAGGAAATGAGAAGCTTGGAGAGCCACTCCAGAATTTTAGCCAATGGCACAGTACTTGAGGAGAGGGAAAGATGAAGCATGTAGTGGAACTGCTAAGTGTAGTAAAATAAGCATGAATTGGCAGCCTGAGAGTTTCTATGATTTTCAGTTTGTAGTCTTTCTGTAGGCAACTAAGAGTTAGAAAACCTCAGTTGGCAAGATCAGAACAAGTTCATGATGGGCTGAAAGTGGTTCTCCTCCTAGGTGCCTTTGCAGATAGAGTCGTTTTTTAGGGTACATGCTTTGGTCTTTACTGTGGAAAGTCCTCTTTCCTCAGGCATTTTGGGCCTTCACACATTCACACATTTCCCCTCATCATAGTCTACTGTGGTGAGCTGTCACTGGGAAAGGATCTAATCAATTTTTCATCATTTGTAGGAATGACTCCAATGGTGGAATCTCAGGAATCAATGTTGATCAGTGGGAATGAAATCTCAGAGCAACAGAGGTTTCTTCATGTTACATAAGGTCCAGGACATAGGGGATCACCCATTTGTGGGCTGATAAGTAGGCTGATGATCAGCAGAGGTGGAAGAAGAGTGTTGTAGATGGCTGAGGGGTGCTTGATCAGAATGTGTGTCTGTAAAAACAAACAAATAAAAACCCAAGCATTTCCTTACTGACACTTTGTCTCTTGGCTTCCCCCAATTCACTCTACTATAATTATGACATTTATATTGATTAGCTGGCAGGCTGCAGGTGGGGAGCATTTTATTTCTTGAGGCTGAGGTCTCAGCCTCTTAGAGGAAAGCCAAAGTTGTGCTGCTAACCATTGTCTCTTGGTCAAAGATATTTCCTAGAGAAGAAAGGGTGAGTATAAAGACTGGTAGCCTAGGAGATGTACAGCTAAAAATGTAACACATAAAAAAAAATAAAAACAGTCCATTGATTAGAAGAAGTACCAATAGAATTTGATGCAGTTTTGCTAGAACTATTCCCATGTCTATTGTTTATGGGAATCTTTTTTGAAATCCAAATTTGTGCAGCTGATTTTGGAAGTTTCCTGCAGTGTCAGCCATCTATCTACCGCTTTACTTACAGTGGTATTCACCTGGGGCAAAAAGGCATCACCAGGTGATATTCATGGTCCAGAGAAAAAATTTGTAGAAAGGAAGTTTCTTTCACAGCTAGTTTAGTGACACTGCTGTTTTATCTAGAGTCATGAAATACTGAAAGTTGCAATCTGACAAGGGGAGGCAGATGATGTTTCTTTTGAGCCCAAGGGGATAGCCAATGGTATTTGGGGCAATTTTTTTATTGGAAATTTTTAATGTACATCTTAAAGTGATTCATTTTGACATGCTTTTTATTGTGACATTTCCATTTGGGGCAATTTTAACTGGTCTTTCTATAAAGCACAAGGTGAAAGAGCTTGAGAAACACCTTTATGTATTCCACCCTATTAGATGCTTGTGCTAGAAAACATGCATAGGAAGTAAGCCAGATGAAAAAATAAGAAGGGAAATCTGTGTCCACAAGTGGGTGCAAGGAACTAAATGTCTTTGTTCACTGGTATACATGAACATATTCATGGTTTGTCCGTCCTTCCTTCTTTTCTTCCTTCCTTCCCGCCCTCCCTCCTTCTTCTTATACTAGAATGTTGCTTTCTGGTTATTTTATACTTATTACTGTAAGTCTGACTACACTCACTAGACTTTGAACTGCAGGAGACATGCATCTTCTTCATTTTTGTGTCCTTAGTAATAATCAGCCATTGAAAACCCTATGAGGGTCATTATGAGTCAGACACGACTCCATGGCACCTAACAACAACAACAGTATCAAGTATGATACTGGATACAGAACTGTGAACATCTGATTGTTGAATAGTTGAAATCATTTTCATATTATAGAATTTTTATTCAAAATGATCACTTCACTGTGAGTCATCTCAGAGAATGTACCAAGTAGTAGAACCAACAACTTGACCTCAGTAGGGCTGGATTACTAAGCCTAGATTTCAACTTTTCTTTTTATAAATTCATTGAGTCTGAGACACAAATATGGTGAAGTTATCCAAAGAGGGTAATTGGAAACACAACGTTGAAGACCATCATTAGCATAGGATTCCAGAAAGACATGCTCTCAGCAGGGCCAGCTTCCTCGGTGTTCACACCTGTGCAGTCACACATACTCCTGCCCTGAGAGGCTCCTGTACTTGGTTAATGCCACATTATTGCCACCTTGACATTCCTAATACCCTTTGAACAAGAGGCCTAAGTTTTCATTTTGCACTGGTCTTGTGATTTACTGGTCCAGGTTGCTCATAAGATGCTAGGAGCTACAAAGGCTAAGATCAGAGAAACCAAGCACAGATGGTATCTGGGAACTGCAGTTGGAAAGGCAACATTGGGTATAAGTGGAACCCATCTGACCTGGCTGTAGTGTGTGCTGCATGCATCTCTTGGGGCAGATTCTCTAGAATGGAGAATGGCCGGTTTACTAGTGAGGGAAGGGTAGACCTCTTGGGGAACAATCTTCAAACAAGCAAGCAAGTAAAGGCCTTTTCCCTCTGAGGTAATAGAAAAGGAGAAAAAGGTGATAGAGAGAAAAACTTACAATGTTAGAAAACTGAGATAGTCTCAGAAAGAGTGAGGACAGACCTGCAAATCCAGAGTTGAATAGCCTGAAGTGCGGAAAAGGAATCTTTCAACCTTCCTAATCTTTGTCCTCAAATAGAGCCCCGATAGAAATGCCAGGTTAGTCAACTGAGAAGCCTTACAAATGGGACAACTATAATGAAGGTTTTAGAAGACATTAAAAATTGACAAGTCTTTACCTTGGTTCCTGAGTATACTAGACGAAAAGGGAATCAGTAATTATATGCTAAGAAAAATAAGTAGGAAAACTCTTAGATTACCTCAGTTTTTGGTAACTTTTTCAGGTTTGTTGTCATAATCTCCATCTAATTTTCTACATTATTTTAAAATGGAAAGGCCTGCAGGCTTATTCTAGGGTATAAATGGAAAGGGAGGATCATCTTGTACTCTGGAGTCTACCATGGGGAGATACTTGCATTGGAGAGAAATGAATCATAGGATATAGAGTAGGAAGGGATTGATTCTTTAAAAAGGCTAAATATCTAGAAAATAGGAAGAGAGGAGTCCTGGGACTGTGAAGTGACTTGCAGACTATCAGTGAGAGTGGCTTGGAGGGCTTTGACCCAATTGGGGATGGGATAGAGGAAATTGGCTGCATGAAAAAGAGGCATTACTCCATCTCCAAGATTTCTAAGAGAGTCTTAAGTTTTTAAACAATTAAACTGTGTTTTCCATGCACTTCCTAATGATGCACAACTGTCTGCTGGATGGGGGAGGTGGGAAGTGAATAAGCCTGGTAGTCACTGGTCTGTGTGCTACCTTCTTGGAGATATAATATGATTCATCTGTTCACCTGATAGAGAACCTGACAAGACTCATCAAACTCACTAGCACCCATTTCTCTGATAGTTTGGGTGCAAAGAAATGCCATAGTCATAAGGAATGTGCAGCCCATCTCTAGGATTAGGTAGGAGTGGAAAACTGCTAAGGATGAGTGGGACTCTTTTCTCTGCTTCCAGCATATGGTCATGACTGTGGAAGCAGAAGGAGAAAGGAAGATAATAACTGGTTATGTAGAAGGCATTCAAAGGGAAGAATTTGTCTTCACTGAAATGACAGGGATGTCAGGAAGGCTACTGAATGTGGAAAAGGGCACCAGATCAAAGCAGAGAACAAGGATAAAGAAATGAAGGAGAGGGAGAAAAATCAAGTCTACTTATCAACTAGGAAAGAGGGAAAGGGGGCGTGACAGAGAAAAAAATTTGTATCATGTGGGTAGGCCATGGTAATTATCATTCTTTCATTCAACAAATAACAAAGAAATTCACCAAGAATAATATTGAGAACCTTAGGAAACTACATATCTGAATGAAGAATGGGTGGGAATAAAACAAACTCAAAGCAAAAAGTAAATACAATGTTATGGAGAGAACTAATGGGATAAAACTAAAACTCACCCTAAAAATATTCAGGAGAAACATGTACTTTACTCAAAAACTTATCCAGTAGGAGAAAAATTACAATGGTGCTATATATAACTAAGATGAACATCTGGATGGAAATAAATGCAAGGAAAAAGTGAGAGATTAATTATACAGCTATGTTTATAAATTTCAGACCACTCAGGAAGGGGGAAAAGATCGTTATTGTGTTTTTGCCATTAAATTTGGGTGTGAAGGAACCCTTTGCAGTAACAGAAGAAATGACTGCCTTTAGGAAAATTAGTTTTGCTAAAATGATAGCATTTGATAAATACCTTTGCAATGGATATTTTTAAACTCTGAAAAGAGAGAGAATCTGAGAAAAGTAGATGTCAATGTGGACATTCTAAGGGGTAAGAGTAAGAGAATTAATGGGAATCTTGGAGTTTAGACTATTATGAAGGTCCTGTATATGCCCTCAACTAGTATTTCTCAAAACGAGGTCCTTGGAAAGGGTACTCCCTCAAATTATTATCCATTGACAACAAGATGAAAGTCAAATATTAGAAACTCTCACGGTCATTTTTATCACTACATTTTTTTGTCTTATTTTACAAAATTAAAACTAATTCCTCACCATAGAAACTTTGACAAACACTATCCTAGTTCATGATAAAATAGAATTCAAAAGATTTGGTGTTTTTTGTCCTGAAAATGGATACAGCTTATTAGGAAGATGGGGCTGGGATTTAGCTCAGTGGGTAGAGCGCTGTGCTGCAGTCTCTGAGGCCCCGAGTTCAATTCCCAGCACCGCAAAAATGGGAGAAGGGCCCGGCAATCCACTCCCAAGACAATCCCGAAGCACTCAGCCATGGAAAACCCTATGAGGGTTGCTATGAGTCGGATACCAACTCGACGGCACCTAACAACAACAACAATATTAGGAAGAGGAAATCTAAAGAGAAAAATCAAAGAGATGGAGAATTTGAGTCTATACTTCAGTGGGCCCAATGAGGAAAATCATCTCAAAATTGGTGCAATTGTCCTTTAAGCTCTCTTGATGAGAAAAGGAGGGGGTATTTTTATTGAGCACCTGTTTTATGCAAGATATTTTATCTAGATTTTTTATGTAATGTTTACTCTTCAGATAAGTGATAGTCTGAATTTTAGGGAAGGTGGAGCATGACTGAGACTCAGTGGCTTTAGTGGAATGAATGGTGACTCCCAAAAAGATATGTCTATTCCAACCCCCAGAACCTGTGAATATCATCTTACAGGGCAAAAATGTGTAAGTTATAGGTCCTCACAAGAGACACTTATCCTCAATTGGTCCTAAATGCAGTCACACATATTCTTATAATACAGACACATAAAGGAAAAGACATATAGAGAAGAGGAGGGGGTGATATGACCATAGGAGAGATTAGAGCTATGCAGCCACAATACAAAGAATGTCCAGAGTCTCTAGAACCTGGAAGAGGAGAAGAAGAGGTTCTCTTGAGAGCCTTCAGAGGGAGTGTGGCCCTGCTGACACCTTGATGTTCAGACTTCTGGCCTTTACAACTGGAGAGAATAGATTTCTGTTGTTTTAAGTCATCCAGATTGTGCTGATCTTAGAAAATGAATATAATAACCTAATGTGACTTTTAGAAAATGAAAACCTGATACTTAACCTTAGGTATAACTTCAAAGCCTTTGACTATGACCCACCTTGTAGCAGGCTTTTAGACTATAAAATTATTGCATTAAATGCTTAGAAATATGTTGAAGGGCTACAGAGAACAGAGACAAGTAATTATTATATGGTATGGTCTCAGAGCTTAAGTTTGAATTCTGGTTTCTCTGCTGATTTAATTTGTTTTTTCTAAGTCTCAATTTCCTCAACTGCAGACTAAGTGTCATAAGCCAAATTAACAGTGTATTTGTCAGGGTTGAGTAAGATACCATGTGTGTAATCTTTTGCTAATAGTAGAGGACTATTCAAATGCTTGTGTGAGGTGTTCAATAATTTTCACATTTGGTTGGATCCTCTTTCTCAGGAATAGGCACAAAAATGGATCTCTTCCAGTCAGTTGGCCAGGTAGCTGTTTTCCAAATCTCTTGGCATAGACAAATGAGCACCTCCAGTGCTATATCTGTTTGTTGAAACATCTCAATTGATATTCCATCCATTCCTGGAACCTTGTGTTTTGCCAATTCCTTCAAGGCAGCTTCCACCTCTTCCTTCAGTAACATTGGTTCCTGATCATATGCAACTTCTTGAAATGGTTGATCATCCACCAATTATTTTTGACTCTATGTATTTTCTATCTTCTTTTGATATTTTCTGCATCATTTAATATTTTCCCTGTAGAATCCATCACTATTGCCACATGAGGTTTGAACTTTTTGTTCAATTCCTTAAGCTTGAGAAAAACAGAGTGATCTTCCCTTTTGGTTTTCTATCTTCAACTCTTCGCACATGTCATTATGTTATTTGATTTTTGTCTTCATGAGCTGCCCTTTGAAATCTTCTGTTTAGTTTTTTAACTTTGTCATATCTTCCTTTTATTTTAGTTGCTTGTTGTTTAAGGGCAAGTTTCAGGATCTCTTTTGACATGTAATTTGGTCTTTTCTTTTTTTCCTGTCTTTTTAATAATCTTTTGCTTTCCTCATGAATGATGTCTTTTGTGTCATGCCACAACTTGTCTGGTCTTCAGTCATTAGTGGCTAATGCATCAAACCTGTTCTTGAGGTCTCTGAACTCAGGTAGGATATACTCAAGGTCATACCTTGGCTCTTGTACACTTGTTCTAATTTTCTTCACTTTCAGTTTTAACCTACATATGAGAAGTTGATGATCTGATCCACAATCAGCACCTGGTCTTGTTCTGACTTTTGATATTGAAGATTTCCATCATCTTTTTCCACAAATGTAGTTAATTTGGTTCCTGTATATTCCATCTGGCGAATTACATGTCTATAAATGCTGTTAATACGGTGAAAGAATTGTGTTTGCAGTGAAAAGATCACTGATCTGACAAAAAATTCTATCCTGCAATCTCCAGCATTGTTTCTGTCACCAAGACCGTATTTTCCAACTACTGAGATTATGCAAGTAAATTTTTGCTAAAGATCACTGAAAAGCAACTATAGCAGTATCTTGATAGGGAGCTAGTGGAAATTCAAGCTGCATTTGGAAGAGGGTGTGGAGCCAGGGATATCATTGTTGATATCAGATGGATATAGCCAAAATCAAAGAAAGATGTCTATGTATGTTTTATTGACTATGCACAAGCATTTGACTTGGGGATCACAACCATTATGGATAATATTGTGAAGAATGGGAATACCAGAGCACTTAATTGTACTCATGAAGAATCTGTACACAGACCAAGATGTAGTTGTTCAAACAGAATAAGGAAACACTCCCTGATTTAAAGTCAAGAAAGGTATGAGTCAGGGATGCATCCTTTCCTCATGCCTCTTCAGTATCTATGCTGAACAAATAATTTGAGAAGCTAGACGTTATAAAGAAGAACATGGCATCATGATTGGAAAAAGATTCATTAACAACCAGCATTATGCAGATGACATAACTTTGCTTGCTGAAAGTGAGAAAGATTTGAAGCATTTACTGATGAAGATCAAAGAACAAAGCCTTCAGTATGGATTGTGCATCAACATCCAGAAAATAAAAATCATTACAACTGGGTCAGTATGCAACTTTGTGATAAATGGAGAAAAGATTGAAGTTGTCCATGATTTTGCATTATTTGATTGTACAATCAACACCCATGGAGGTAGCAGTCAAGAAATCAAAGGTTGAAGTGCATTGGGAAAAGCTGTTGCAAAAGACTTCTTTTAATGTTGAAAAATTCATGTTGAAGATGAAGGTATGACTGACTCATGCCATAGTATTTTTCAGTTGCATCATATGGCTGTGAAAGCTGGACATTCAATAAGGAAGACAGAAGAATTGATGCTTTTGGATTATGGTGCTGGGGACAAATATTGATTATACCATGAACAGCCAAAAGAACCAACAGATCCATCCTAAAAGAAATGCAACCAGAGTACTCTTTGGAAACACTGATGGCTACATTGTGTCTTAGGTATTTTTGATATGTTGTCTGGAGGGACCAATCCCTGGAGAAGGACATCATGTTTGGGAGAGTGGCAAGTCAATGAAAAAAAGGAAGACCCTCAACTTGATGGACAGACATAATGTCTGCAGCAATCGTCTTAAACATAAAAAAGATCATGTGCCTGACATAGGGTTGGGGAGTGTTTCCATTCTGTTGTACATAGGGTCACTATGAGTGGGACTCAACTGGAGGGTAGCTAACAACAACAATTCAAATGCTCATTAAGACATGTTTTCCTCCTAAGGGAAATTGAAAAGATGATGTTCCAGTAACCTTTTGCTCAGTTATATATTGGTTATATCATTCGATATAATTACACTGCAGTAGCAGTGACATTGAGTTGGCCACGTTCTTGCCATGGCAGACAGCAAAATAAGCCCTCCTGTTTTCTCTAGCAGTACAGTCCTAAAATCACAGTCTCACAGGAGCACCAAGAAGCCCCTGAACCTGTTGAACAATTTCTGCTGAAAGAAAACCTTAACAGCCTTGATGCCAAAACAAAATAGTTGTTTTTGGCAGATTTTTTTTTTATTCATATGGACAATACTAAATAACTCTATTCAGCAGCCCAGTTCATTTTAACTTGTTTACTTATAACCCACCTTGTTCCAGAAAGGATTTAAGGTGGATTACCTATTAATACCACACAAGATAAAATAAAAGCTAAGAATAAGTGGGTGAGGAAAGTAGGGCAACAGGAAAATGAGACTCAGAAAAATAAATAAAAGCAGGAGTAGGTTAGACTCATTGTGATCTTTGAGCTCTTGTGTGCTTAGCAGGACTGGCTGAGAATGTGTCTCTAAGCTTTCTTGCTGTTCATATAAAAAGGACTTTAAGTCACAGTCCCCCAAATACTTTCTTTCAGAAGTAACTTGTGTCCACTCAGAGCACTGGAAATGAAAGCTCAACACTTTTGGCATTGAACATGACAATACTCATTTAGCTTGGATTTTTTTTTTTAATCCTCCAGTAAAGGATCAATGAAATTTCTGTCTTTGAGAAATACAACTTCCTGATTTTCTGTCTAATAGACTAACCATAAAATTTCTATTTACAGAGCTTATGATTAGTTTATTTCATCAGATGATTAACTACAAAGCAGGTAATCAAAAGGTAATGTCTAAAGGATGACTTTGGTTTCAGAACTGCTTGTCTGTTGTTCCTTTGGCACCAGAGTGAAGTTGAACTATAACTGCTCTCTATTCGTGGCAATTAACTTATTGTCTACTTATAAGAGGGTTTCATCTTCTTTAGAATATAGGGAAATGAGTCCAGGTTATAGAAAAGTGTCATTGAATTAAGATTCACATTAAAAGGAAAAGAGTGGTTGGAGCACATGTTTCTGTTTTCATCCCAGTGAAATCACTACCAGTGCCCTAATTCACTAAACTTTCTGGGTGTGAATTTTATAGTGAATTCATTGCCAGGGGCCTTTAATGATGTTGCAATCCTTAAACTAAAAAAGTTAACAAGGTCTATATTAAATTATTTTATAATGAAAATTGACCAGGAAGTAACTATTCCTCAAACACTTTTGTTCTTGAAGGATCTCTCCTTGCCCTCTCTGACAGGGGTTGGTAAACATTTTCTGTAAGGGGCCAGATAGTAAACATTTTGAGTTTTGTAGGCCATATGTTCTCCGCCATAACTATTTAACTCTGCTATCATGATATAATGTCTATGAATAGATAGTTCATAAGCTAATGAGTGTAGCTGCTTCCAGGAAAACTTACAAAAAAATCTGTGACAAGTGAATTTGGACCCTAAGTTTCAGTTTGCCAACCCTGCTCTATGATGTAGAGCTATGGGGTCTTAAGATCTTGCTTAAAGTTTCATTCTGTCCAAAGCCATTTTCTAAGAGAAAATTTTGCTTGCCAGCATACTTCTCTGAAGATGACAGGAAGTCCTCTCCTTAGGCAAGGAGACCTTAATTTTAAAGCTGGCCTGTGTTGCGTGTTCCTGTAATTCCAGCAATTTGGGAGGCTAAGGCAGGAGGAATATAGGCTCAAGGCTAGAGGCAGCTTGCACAACTTAGTGAGGCCTTGTCTCAAAAACAATACAAAACAAAATGAAACAAAAACCAAAAATAATATTAGAGAAAAAGGTCTGGTTGTGCTGCTCCATGGTAGTGCACTTGCTTAGCATGCAGAAGGCCCTAGGTTCAATTCTCTAGTACTGCAAAAGCAAACAAACAAACAGACAAAAAAAAAAACCCCTTAATTTTAAAAATAGCTTATTTCTGTCTCCATACCAGTTTGCTAAAGCGTGGAGCTCTCCATCTTATCAATAATACAGAAAACTATATTTTTGGTTCCCCCATTTAGCCCCAGCCAGTATTTATGAGAAGCCTCACGTGACACTTGTCAAAGTCTGGCTGAAACAGAGGAGACATCACTTAATGAGTATGATATTCATTCAGTATTTTAGATTTTTAAAATTTCAGCCTTGCATCAAGCCATGTTACCAAGAACACTTGAACATGTACAATATTACTTTCTCCCCTGTGGAAGTATCCTCACAGAATTATAGTTTGCTACCACACTGTTACCTTTGACAACATATTTCTTCCTTTCTAAAATTGCTGTTGAAGACATTTTCCATTAAATTGTTTTGTGTCCTTTACTTAAAACTCTCCATGTGCTCCCTCTTAGAATACAGTGGGACATCAAAAATATCTCTTGTTATGCTTCCTGTTATTAACCGGAGAGTACAATGTAACTCCTGTGGGCTGCCCCTAGTGGGATCTTTTCTAGTTGTTTCCACAAAGTGGAGCTAAGTATATATTCAGTTGCACAAGTTATAGTCAACCTACATTTTCTTACTCAACCCTCTTTTCCTTTTCATTCTTATTCTCGTCATCTTTTTCTGGTTTTGTTGGATCTGCTTGTACTTGTGTCTTAATATAGAACCATATGGGTATAAATGGAAAATAAATAATGAAACTTGGGCTTGTTGAAAATGTTAAAGACCACAAAAAGACATTTTTATCTGTGTTTGAAACTAGAAGAACGAGGAAGTGATCGCCAAGCTGCCTGGGGCAGATGGTGTGATGATAATAGATAACAAAACAATTAAATTCAGACTTTACTTTCAAGTTCTGCAGCAAGGAAAGTGGTTGCAGGCTAGAAGGTTAAGAGCAAATAATACTTGGAATTATTTTTGTGTTTTGTCTTTTTTTGGAACTTTTCTTCACCTCATCTCATTTATTTTCACCCTGTGAGTAGTCATAGTAGTTATTATTATCCTACTTTGCTGGGGAGGAAATTGTGACTCAGCGTTAAATGACTTGTCCACATGCACAAACAACACAGAGCAGGAGATGACTGCAACTCTGTTTAAACGAGTGGACATTAAGACAAACTGGCTTCTATAAATCAGTTCTAGTTGCCAACACTGGGTGCAAGTCATGTCCAGATATTGAGAGAACAGGAATGTTGGATGAGTAATACATGCTTAAAGTAGTCTGTTTGAATGGGTGAATGTGAACTGAAGACTAAGCTTAGTAATTACTGAGGTCTTCCAGAAACCAAAAGTTGAATGAATAAGGGAAATGTTAATCCATTTTTCAAAAAGGAAAATACTCTACCATCTACAAATAGAATAGCTATTCTCCCCTACCTAGTCCAGAAAAAGTCAAGAATGCATTTTTAAGCTAATGTTCTGTGAATATTAATGAGGGAATGTGGTGTTTATAAGGTGTGAACATAAGTTCACAAGGAATTGGGTTAAGAGTTATGTTAGATTAATTTATTTTCTTGCTTTTGGAATAGAGCCACTCTATAAGACCAGGGGATGGATTAGGCAAACAATTTTTGCAATAATATAAAATAGCCATTGACTGTTAAATGGTTATTGTCGTCTGTTCAGTAAGTGGATCTTATTTGCTTTATTTCATTTACCCCCCATAACAATACTAGGCAGGTATAGTATTTTGATTATCTCCCCTTTTATAGATAAGAAACAGAGAATCAGGAAGGTCAAATAATCTATGCAAATGGCTGAGCCTGAAATGAAGCCAAATTTGTCTGCCTCAAAGCTGTTGATGGTAACTACTACACCATGTTACATTGACACATACCAGGCTTATGAGGTCTTTGTGGCTAAGATAAACTAAGGTTATACAGGTTGGGTCACAGTACCTGTAGATAGAGTCATAACAGGTTGTAAACAAACCTAAAGCATGTTTATGAACATTTTTTTCTTAATCTGTTTGGCACTTGAGTCAGTGAGTTGGCTAAAGACAGAAAGCATGTTGTCACCCCTGCAGTCTACAAAATCAAGAATAAAACCCAATCCTATTAACTAACATTTGCATAGTGTTTCCTATCATACAGAATGTTTACACTTAGCTTATCACATTTGATTCTCATAACTCTCCAGAGAAGCCTTATTACTTGACACCAACTTTATTTTCTTTTTTTACAGTGAGCAGAACTAAGGTTCAGGGAAATCAGGACAGCACCTACAACAATAACAAGAGTCACACAGTGAGTAACCTGAGAACTTTTGTTTTCTGTCACATTACATTAGATAGGAGTCATGATTAGAAACAATACCAAGACATGCAATTGCAAAATCAAAACTAGTAAGATGAGATGTGAAGATAGTGAATATGAAGTCTAACATTGAAGAAAACAGTATATTTATTTGTATATTTAATGTAAGCCAGCATGAATTATGTTGTTGTTGTTGTTAGGTGCCCTCGAGTCGGTATCAGACTCATGGCGACCCTCATAGGGTTTTCAATGGCTGACTGTTTTGGGATTGCCTTGGGAGTGGATTGCCTGGCCCTTCTCCCATTTTTGCGGTGCTGGGCATTGAACTCGGGACCTCAGAGACTGCAATGCAGCGCTCTATCAACTGAGCTAAATTCCAGCCCGCCTTGAATTATAGTTACTGATAATGCTAATTTAATCTTGGGCTGCATTAATGGAAGCATAACATCTACATCCCAATAAGCAATACTTCCTCTGCATGTGGTGCTGTTCGAAACATACATGACAGCCATAATCCCTGGGCCCAGCATTTGGTAAAAATGTTGGACTAAGTAGAGAGTAGCTAGAGGCAGTTAACTATTGCAGAGATTATGAGCCATAGATGATAGTGAAAAAACAATGAAGATGTGAGGAGAAATTCTGTCTTTTTCAAAAATTTAAAAATTATCCTCTTGGAGGAGGAAATATATTTGATTTGTGTTGATCTAGGTCCACTAAGTAAGTATCAAAAAGTCACATCCTAGTTTCATATATGAGACAACTCGAATTGAGCAGTTCCAGGTTGAATGAGCCTTATTGTGAGGTTTTAATGCTCCACCATGAGAATTCCCTCAGAGGAAGGAGGATCTCTCTGTCTCCTAGAAATCAGTTGATAAATGAAGTTATGATTAATATCACCCAATCTAACATCATATGGTAGTTTAAAAACTTACTGCAAGAGGGCAAGAATAATTCTGATTTTGATTTTCACTTATTTTCAAGCATTGCCTGGGATATGTTGTTGTTGTTGTTGTTATTAGGTGCTGTCGAGTTGTGTCCGACTCATAGCGACCATCATAGGGTTTTCAATGGCAGATTGTCTTGGGATTGCCTTGGGAGTGGGTTGCCACATCCTTCTCCCATTTTTTGGGTACTGGGAATCGAACTCGGGACCTCAGAGACTGCAGAGCAGTGCTCTACTAACTGAGCTAAAATATAGTAAATGCTAAAAAACATTTATTGAAATAGATTTTTGAAAAGAAGATGAAAGGACTAGGGGCTGATAGTGAAATATAGGAGAAAAGACCATGGCCTTCTGAAGGACCCAACCCTACCCACACCTCAGTCTCAGGCTTGTGCCATCCAGAGGAGAGATAACAACTTTCTGCTGTTTAATCCACCCAGTTTGTGGTACTCTGTTGTGGCAGCCCTAGAAAACTAATATTCTGCTGTATCCCTGTGTCTACAACTATGACCTGAGAGAGGAGACATTCGATAGCTATTTTTCAGTGAATACTGAATGAATGAATAAATGGAAGAATAAATGAATATGTGTTACCTCAGGAAGGTCATGTACTTTTTCTAGTCTTCAGTGTTGTCATTTGTAAAGATGATATCCACTATAGTCTGAAAGATTTATTCAGTTTTCATCTATTCTACCACAGACATAAAAAAGAATACATGTCAGAAAAATTGATCATATATTAGAAGTTATCCAGGAAGCTTATTTAATCTAAATCTCTATTTAAAAAGTACAGACAGACATGGGTTTTGAGGATGATTGAAATTTTAATTTGACCCAAGGCAAACATCTAAAATGAATAATTTCCTGAGTTGGCTTTTCGATTTTGATTCTGTGTTTTTCCTTGATGAATTTATCTATTTATGGAAACCGGGTCAGTGAGACTGTGTGAGTTATAGGCAATGCAATTTCATTGGACTTCAGGCCCAACTATGTTTCACAGTAGAATCTTCCTCACTGAGGAAATGGGATGTCAGCAAAGACATGCTGTAGGAATGAAACTGGAGTAGAATACAGAGAATTATCTCTGTGGTATAGAAGTTGCATATGTCTTTTCCTGAGATGATATTTGATTTATCCACATGGCCCTTAAATAATGGTAGTTGAAGAAGGATCTGTATGAAGTGACAGTGAGCACCACTGCAGAGATTGATCTGGCTATGACTAGATTCATTCGTCTGGTTTCTGTCTGGGAAGCCCCAGTTACCCAGAGTGAGCTTAAGTGTTTGGTCCTTCAAGATGGCTCTCCAGCACTGATTGATAAAGATGACTCTCCAGAAACCTAGAATACTTTATAGTACTCTGATTTCATTTCCCTTTTTAGATCCCTTACCTTCCAATGGACCAGAAGAATCATGTTCTGTATCTCCTCCTATTCAAAACTGTAGACAGCTATGTGGAACTTATCTGAATGCCCTGTTATTGAAAGTTAACACCATTCACTTGACTTTTCTCCTCTTTCCAGACTCACATTTCATGAGATTATTCTTAACTTCAAGAAAAGAAGTTGATACCTTAGTGTGCAAACCTCAAAGATTCATATGGAATGGGTGAGGAAGGCATAGGACTTATTGCTCCAGAGAGAAGTTAGATTTATCTCCTCTTGATGGTCCAATGGGCTGAATGGAGAAAGCATTTTAACCTGGAATTTTGGTGCTTTTGGCTTTACTGAGTCTTGTATTCCTTTTACTACCCCAGCTAGTTCAAGACCAAGAAGTCTCCCACAGTGCTAAATATATGGACTCAAAATCAGCAAAGAGCAGAGCAAGCCTCATACTTTCCCACCTGTTATGGTGAGGGCTTTGGAAGTGTATTAGTTAGCTTTTTGTCACAGTGACCAATACCTGCGAGGAACAATTTGAAAGGAGGAAAGATTTATTCTGTCTCACAGCTTCAGAGATTTCAGTTCATGGTCACTTGGCCTCATCACAGTGGACCTGGGGTGAGGCCAAGCATCATGGTGGAGAGGGAATAGTGGAGCAGAGCTGCCCCTCTTGGTAGCTGGGAAGAAGAGAGAGACAGAGGAAAGGCCAGGTACAAGATACACCCTTTGAAGTCATATCTCTAGTGACCTACTTCCTTCAAGTTGGCCCTACCACCTAAAGTTTCCACCACTTTCCAAAATAGTGCCACCAGCTGGGGACCAAGCCTGTGGGAGGCATCTCATATTCAAACCATAACATGAAGAGATTATGTCATGATGATTTACCCCTAATGGTCAGTGTTAGTGCCTTTACAAAAGGGGCTCAACATATTCCCTTGTCCCTTTTCCATGATGTGAGGTTATAGCCACAAGACATCATCTATGTAGCAGAGAACTTTCGTCAGACACTGAATCTGTGGACACCTTGATCTTGGACTTCCTGGCCTCTAAGAGCTGTAAGGTATAAATTTCTATTATTCATGATTTTAAAGTTATTCCTTCTTGTATATCTTCGCTGCTATAGGAAAAAATATAAAATAAGAGGCTAGATAAATTAACCATGATCATAGACCTACCAAAGGGAAAGGACCCAGACAAGAGAACATGTTCACTGGTTTCTGATTCAATGCTGTGATTAGTTGAGCATTAAAACAAATTAAGAGTGGTGAGTATTAGAATGTAGATCCCTAAACTCCTGGGTAAAATAGGATCTCATGTTATTCTCTATGGCCTTCTGGTATCTGTCTCTATAGCAATTATCCTAACTTCTATGAAGGGTGGAGTAATACTCTTGAATTGAGGGTCTGAAGACTATCAAGGATAGTGTTCCCAGAAAAATGTATGCACACACAGACAAGTTCAAGTGATTCATAGACCTACTCAATATGAAGACAGAACTATAGGCTATGAACAAGTATTCTAAATATTAATATCAGCTACAAATATATATTTCTTGAGCCTTTACTATGTTCCTGACATTATTGTGAGAATGTTATATGTGCTGCTAACTCCTAAAAAAACACTTGAAGTATGTTTCATTTTAAATCTCTATTATACTGAGCATATTAGATTTATATAACATTAGTTTATTGTATCTTGAAACCTGTCCACCGTGGATGACCCTGCTGGTATCTGTAACGCCAGTGGCAAAGCTTTCAGCATAACAGCAACATGCAAGCCCCCATAGTATGGTAAACTGTTCTGTATGCTGAGCAAGTAATCTAAGAAACTGGACTTTATGAAGAACACAACATTTTCACTGGAGGAAGACTCATTAACAACATACATTATACAGATGACACAACTTTGCTTGCTGAAACTGAAGAGAATTTGAAACATTTACTGATGAAGATCAAAGAACATAGTCGTCAGTAGGAATTGCTCCTCAACATCAAGAAAACAAAAATCCTTACAACTGAGTCAATAAGCAACTTCATCATCAATGGAGAAAAGATTGAGGTGGTCCAAGATTTTGTTTTACTTGGTACAATCAACACCCATGTAAGCAGCAATCAAGAAATCAAAAGACATGTTGCATTGGGAAACGCTGTTGCAAAAGACCTCCTTAAAGTGTTGAAAAGTAAAGATGCCACCTTGAAGCGCAATGTGTGCCTGACTCATGCCATGATATTTTCAGCTGCATCATATGGTTGTGGAAGCTGGACGTTGAATAAAGGAGACTGGAGAAGAAGTGATGCTTTTGAATTATAGTCCTAGACATGAAGATTGAATACACCATGGGCTGCCAAAATAATCAACAGATCTGTCCTAGAAAAAGTGTAACCAGAGTGCTCCTTGGAAGCAAGGATGGCTAGACTGGGTCTTATGTATTTTGGATGTTGCCAGGAGAGACCAATCCCCAGAGAAGGACATCATGTTTAGAAGAGTGGCAGGTCAACAACAAAAAAAATGAAGACCCTTAACTAGATAGATTGACATCATGTCTGTGATAATGGGCTTAAACATAAATTAAAAAAAAAAAAGTGTGTGCCTGACACAGTGTAGGGGGGTATTTTGTTCTCTTGTACATAGGTTTGCTATGAGTCAGACCTGACTAGAGGCTGCCTAACAACAACAACAAAGTTTGTTTAACAACTATTTCTGCTCCCAGATATGGCACTTGGTACTGAGGATATGGTGGTGCACAAAAGTCAGTATAGTTCTTGCTTTTATCAAGCTTGTAATCCAGTTGAACAAAGTGATTGCATATATATATATATATATATATATATATATATATATATATATATATAGTCCTCATATATATATATATATATATATATATATATATATATATATATGCTATAAAGGACATAGATCTGGGAGAGTGTGTCAGGCAGTAATAATCACATGCCATGTGGAATTTTAGAAGAATCTAAAGAAGGAATTCATGCTATCATGAAAAATAGGGGAAAGAGATACATAATGAGAGGCCACAGAAGGTATGAGTGTGCCAGACCATGTGTAGGAGTTAAGTCACTCCCTGCAGGTTAACTCCAAAGAACAGAGTCTGAACTAAAGCCATATCCATCTGCCCCTAGAGTCAATCCCTGCACCACTGTCACCACAGTTCCGTGCCCATGACTACAGTGGCTCCTAGTGATACTCACATAACATCCCCTCCTTGACTTCTCCATGCTGGTGGGAAGTACACCTCCCTAAAGTGCCAATCTGTGGGGATGGACTAAGTTTTGAAATGTCCAATCTGTCATGCGGTTCTAATACTTTGGCTTTTCCTTTCTGGTGGACAGTCACTCTGTCTCCCCTTCCCAAAGCCTCCTTAGCTTCCCCTCTATGTCTGGGTGGGCTCTAGGAAGAAGCACACAGAATCTGGGTAACCATTCATCCATGCCTGTTTGCCTCTTGCCTCATCCTAAGTATTGAGTGTTGAGGAATCCAGGCTGATGCCCTAATTTGGTGAAAAAAAAATCATCTCTAATCTCTGTTTCTAAAATGTTACCTAAAAGTGCTTCATTTCTCACCATTGCCTCCACATCTTCAGAGCCCTGCTCTAAACAATTGGGCCTTTATTTCTTCTTTTCAGAGCAGTAGTTTGGTGACACATATAATTACCAGGCTTGGGGCTGGACCCTTGTCCAAAGTGCAAAGGTAGTTACCCAGGTCAGAGGACTCCTAGTAGTTGCCCAGCCAATGTATTTGGTGCCAGGAAGCTCATGACAAGTAGAATCACAATGATAATTTAAAGGTCTATTAGAAACATAAGGCACTAGGAAGTATGATCGATAGAAATGTTTGGAATTGGCAGGTTAAGAAGTCCTACTCTAAAAGCTTCTAGAAGATTTTGACAAACAATAGAAAAGAATAGATACACTTTTGGATAATAAAAATGTACTTGAAAATGTGTTTTGAATGAGCACAGTGAGGGACGGAAGTGGACGGTATGTGACCATGTTTTTTGGCCCACGCCATCCAGAACTGCTGATCGGGTCAGGCCGAGAGCAAGCATCTGTGCATTCATGTAAAAGTGTTCGGAATGCAGAGTGTTCCCAACAAATACATTAATAACTTTCAACAACCTTCACTTCTGGACATGATGTAATTAATTTTGGAATCAGGGAAGCAAGATGGTCTGTGGTCTGATATTTTCATTTGAAAGCAAGGGGGAAGACAAAAGCAAACAGGCCTTTTGGCTTTGAGAGAATGAGTGACCTTCCAAGTAAGGAATTTCAACTGGAGCTTTCAACTTTAGAGGGGGATGAAGCTGGAGAAGCTTTTTGTGGTAGAAACTTAAGGTGCAGAAGTGATTGGGGGTGGCATTGGCCCCCACTGCCCTCTCAGCGTACTTACCCTTCCCTGTTACACTCCCCACTTCCTAGGGCTTGGATGTGCCTGAAATACTTTCTAGCAGGGAAATGTTACTACTAACAGCTTTTTAAAACAGTTCATTCATATTCTCTCTCTCTCTCTCTCTCTCTCTTTCTGTGTCTCTCACACAAACACACACAGGGCTAGCATGCCAGCACATGCTTGAATGCTCTCACAGTTACATATAAACTTTAAAAAGAGGCCCGCTCCCCCAGCCTGACTCATACTCCATGCATCATATAACCAGAGTTTGGAAAGGCTAAAAAGAATGCAGATTGCAACTGGGGCTATTTTGTTAGATGGTGGTAGCGATCAAAGCAGGTGATATAGTAGGGGCAGTCAAGTAAAGTTGGAGGTTCAGGTTAGACTGGAGAGGGGTCATACAGGCAGTAGGAAAACTTGTTCCAGTGTAGTATGTTCTTTAGGACACTTAGGGTAACAGAAATATTGTATTTTTGTAGATGGAAGAGACCTGAGAAACTTGCACTGAAGATTCAGTAATACTAACTGCCAATACAAAGCCAGACAGCCTGGGAGAAGCTGATGGTTGTTGCCAGACTGGATTTTGGACTGTGCAATCCATTTGAGAATTTAATAGGGGCTGCAAATACTTTTCTCCAAAACCCCAAACTACATATAATATTTCCTGTAGAGTTTCAAAGGACTTAGGCACTCCTTAAGTTAGTCCATGCAGCTGAGGGTCTAATGAACTTTCTGTTACACTAGTGTAGGTTATTGATTGAGCATACAGATTGTGTCCAAACAGACTAATGTTTGAATTCATCCTGCTTTCCACTTAGTAGCTGTTTAAGCTCAAGCAAGCATGGAATGATTCTAAGCCCCCAGTTCCCTGATAATGAAATAGGTATAATAATAGTACCGATTTAGAGTTTATCATGAAAATTAAATGTGATCATGGGTTTATACAACATAAAACCTGGCACGTGGGAAGGACAACATCATGTTGCTGCTGCTGTTTTGTCATTAGTGCCCTTCTTCATTGATCTTACGCCTTCTGTGGTTGGCCATTGATGGGCGAATCCAGACCCTGGTCTCCTGAATTTCTTCCTAGTCGTTGCCTTTTGCTTGTTCCAGCCTTAATCTATTTGCTTCCTGGCCATTGTCCTTCCTTTAAGGGTCTCTCCATCTCACCACATGAAAGGCAGCCTGTGTTAAAATGTCCTGATGAATGTTTTGTGCAGAAATCCATTAGGAGGAAATGCTAAGAAAGTAAGATTGCTTGAGAAGAGGGTTAGGCTGTGAAGTGCTTCCTCAGTGTGGCAGAGATCAAACAGTAGAACAAGTGGAAATTCCAGGTCTGCAGGAATGGTTTGGAGCCCATGTTATTATATGGCTTTCTCTTTAATACTAGGGGAAGAAATTACTTGTTTTCTTTACATAGATTATTTTTTAAAAGACTAAACTTTCAGTTTGGAATACTTCTGCTTTTAATATCTAATTTCTCTGATTGATGTGCTTAAACTACTAGTGACTTTTATCTAGCCTCCCTTCACCCCATGCCATTCTCTTCACATTTGTGTTGAGAAACAGGGAAGTAGATGGAATAGAATGAGGAGGGATGTTAGAAATTTTGAGTAGAGGGAGCCACCCTCCTTCTGGCTCAAGTTGTCTAGTTTTTGAAGTGTTGGAAGTTCTCCCGGAGACTGCTGCAGGGCGAATTATGTGACAGTTTGGAAACTGAGTCTGCAGTCTTGTTCCATAACACCTCTAAGTGTCTCATCTACCTGACAATGTTGAATAAAAAGCCTGATAATGCCTTTCTTGTTTTTTATATTATTTTATTTTTTGCCAATTCAACTCCTACCCACTAATACTTCAAAGTAGGACTTTAAGGTACTTTACTGCAGAAACCAGAAAACAATCTTTAAATAGGCCCAGAACAGGGAAAGTCTGCATTCTCATTAGGCTAACTACTGAGTTTAACTTCGCCCACACAAGAATTATATGATTAGAGCCAGAAGAATGAGTTCCTGGCTTTTTGATGCTTTAACATTACAGATAGTCATTCTCTTCTACATCCTCCTTTTCCTATTGACTGGGTAGGAATGAAAAGGATGTGCAAGTGATGATCTTAGTGCCCAAGTCTTCCTTTTGGATTAGGGGTGGTGGTCATGTGATGATACCACCAAAGAGTTTCAATGAGAAGATACAAAATTGAGGCTAGTTTGCAGTAGACCATAGCCTAGTTCAGTGCCAGAGTTCATTCTGTCAGTCTGCTCTGCTCTTATGCAGATCTGGTTTCAAAGCTCTCCTTTACTATGTTCGAGGAAGCCTGGAAGAATTATTTACTTCTAGCTCTGTCATTTCTGTTCCTTCCTCTGAAACTACAGACATAGAGCCATTGATCAAACCAGTGCATTTACAGTGTCTGGCATATCACACTTATTTCCTCATCTTGAGAAAGGTGATTCATTTTGCATAGTAATTAGCTCTACTGGATGCTGAGAATAGGCCTTTTGGTTAATGGCTTAATGTGCAGTCAGTGGAGATGGCAGATTTGGGAAATGGAGAGAGAGAGAGAGAGAGAGAGAGAGAGAGAGAGAGAGAGAGAGAGAGAGAGAGAGGAAGGGGGGGGTGTTGGCAGGCAGGTATTATACTCATTGAAGATAATGAAGTTTTTACTCTAGTCTCTTAAAAATGTGCTAAAGATTTTTTTCTCTTTTACAATGTCCCATAAGACTGTCTGTAAGAAATCAATTAGGATGGTTAGCGCTAGCTCCTCACCTCTGCTATACAGATGACTAGTTTACAGGCTCATCAGTTTGTTACTAATTTCAGCAGATTATCCTTAAAGGAGAACCAAACTGAGTTCCACAAGGAGAAGCATCTATTCCATAAATTCATATTTCTGCCTCCTCTGTTCCAGGCACTGGGTTTAGAGCTATAGATTAAAAGGTGAGGGAATCCTACATTACACTGCGAAGTGAGTCTAGAATAGTATTTCTCAGTTGGCATCTAAGGATTGTCAGGGATTGCAACTTCCAGAAGATCTCTTTGATTTTTTTTTGCCTTTGTTTCAGTAATAAATTTTACTAGTTATAAAGGCAAACTTTTTTGTATCAATAACTCACATCTGAAAAATATATTCAAAGATTAAGGATTAAGTTTCTTAGCTTGATGTCTAAGAATATGCTGTTATATTCTCTGAATCCTAAGGAAATTTCCTCTAAATATTATCAAAGTGGAAAAACACTGGCATAAAGGATGTGAATTTCTGTCTTCTTTAACTCTGAACTTGGTTTGAGGTATTAGCCAAAACATTCATTTAAACCCAGTGAGCCTTAGAATCTTTCTCTAAAATGAGATGCCTATACCACCTGAGCTCTGAGGGTCTTCCAGGTTTAATAGCCTATGCCTCTGTGACTTTCTCTCTAACTGGAAATAGAATATGGATTTCCTTATGACTTCTGGTGCACTGGAGAGTGGTGTTCTAGTTCTGCCTTTAGAAATGGTGCTAAGAAAGCATTGATGGATTCATCTTCCTTCTTTGTGTCTTATAGGCTTTCCATTGGAGACACAGGAATGAAAATTTAGAAAACAACATCAAAACCACAGGAAAATGTGTGAAAACATAAGCTCAAAAAGCTTTGGAACAGAGCAGCAATATTTTTATGAAGACCAGTGCTGCAGGGACACAAGTGGAGGAAAAAGTTACTTTCCTAAGGTTACATAGTCATTAGGTAACCTTAGGAAAGGTTATGTAGGTTATGTAGGTTATGTAGTGGTGAATGACAACCCCAAAGAGTCACTTGTGCACCAAGTCAAGGCAGGTTGGCAGGGAGCTCTGGTCATCACAATCACTGAGGGACCCAGGCTGCTAACTCCATCTGGACTCACCCTCTCAGTATCACTGGAGGATAGAGAGGGGGCTACAGCAAATGGCCCTTACTCTCTGCATCACATTTCATTGGCTAGTGCAGGCCACATGCTTATGCCTAAATTAAAAGAAATGGGATAGGGGCTGCACACAGTGGCTCATAGCTGAAATCCTGAGACAGGAAGATTGCAGGTTTGAGGCCAGAGACAGCCTGCATAATTTAGCAAAATCCTGACTCACAATAAAAAATAAAAAATGGGCTGGAGGTGCAGCTCAGTCATAGAGCACTTGAAAATTATTTGCAAGGCCCTGGGTCCAACCCCTAAGTACAAAAAAAAAAAAAAAAAAAAAAAGAAAGAAAGAAAGAAAGAAAAGAAAAACAGATGGGATGAGGTAGAGAATGGTAATTCTTTTGACTTAAAAGAGCATATCTTGAATGTTTGTGACACTGGGTCTTCATAGATTTGACATCCACAGCATGTGCAATTTAGAGACTCAATACAAATTTAAGTTTAATTAAAAAAATTAGACACTAAAATACAAATAATAATTCCAAGTGATCATTCCAAAATGCAAAACAATCAACAAACTCAAGTTGATTTTGGATTTGACCACATATATTTCTCAGAAGAGGAAGTTTTCCTGGAGAGGGTGAAGGAAGAGAGGGAGGATATTTGGCAGTTGTTGATTGGTGGGTTGCCCATAATGAAAGAACTGGTAGGTAAGAATTCTTAGCAGTGAGAATGTGTGAAAGGAATGAAGCAAAATTAACTTGGGTTGAAGTTCATGGAGCATGAAAGAATACAGGTAGAGCAGTGATCAAAAGAACAAGTGGTTTATGAAAAACTTCTTTACTATGGACTCTGAAGCCAAAGTCATGTTCATGTTTAGTGTAGAGGATCCTACATGGGAAAACAGGTTTGTAATGAAAGAAATATGTTCAGATTGGCAGAGATGGGAGAAAATAACAGGAAAGGATATAGAGAAAGTACAATGAACATTTGAATATCCATGTTGATTCATATCTATTGGTTTTGCCAGTGGCATGCCCGTGCATTTGGTATTTGCAGAGTTTGTCACTGTGCAGTTTACTTTAACCCAGCAGAATAAAATCCTACAAGAGAGAGACATTTTTCATCAAAACATGCAATTAGTTGATTACCTGCTTCACAGAGTTAACAACAACTTTGCTTTAATGTAATGTCTTGTCATCGGTCTGGGAAATGAAGAGTCCTAAATAGACTGGTTTTATTGCTCCTTTGGATATACATTTCTTAAAATGACATCATGATTTAGGGTAAAATATCATTAATTCTCAAATCACCAAAACATATATTCAGATGTAAGTATAAAACATTCAATATGCAGAATATAACTTTGAATATATATGTGTGTGTGTATATATATATATATATACACACACACATATATATGAATATGTGTATTGTATATCTTAGGTTTTCAGGGCTGGCTGAATGGTTATGTTTGCATGTACTTCTATCTTAGATTATTTTTCACTATTGAACTTCATATTGGTCTGTTTAGAGAATTTGCTAGCATACAGTTAAAGATGAGAGGAGGAGAGAGAAAATTCCCTAAGTGTGATATGAATCTTCTGAAATGACTGTTCATGATTTGGGGCAGCAAAAATTTGGAAGGGAAAAACTTGATTTTTAAAAAATAACATAATGATGCTTAAATTTATTAAAGATATAGGGAGTGCAGGTAGAAATGAACTTGGTATGGAGAAAGAGTACCTCAAAAGATCTGACTCACAAGTCTATGCATGTCATTTGATATCACATCACTTTAAAAATCATTTTCATGCTTGAGAAATGCAATATATATATATATATATATATATATATATATATATATACATATATATATATATATGAATAATAGTGAAACTAATAGCAATGATAGTAAGTTCCTGGTCTGTCCAGCATTAATGTATGCTGCAGTGATTTAAGGGATTTCTGAGCAATGAAGGCCTGGGTTAATGACTGGAAAGAGTGTTCTCCAGCTGTGCATCTAGACTTCAAGTTCTGCTTCTGCCCATCTACAGAACCACAGTTAGGAATGAAAAACTAACCAAAGGAAAGCCATTGCTGGTAGTATGACCAAGGGGAGGTAATAACAAACTGTAATGGTAGAAAGGAGCTGGGATTTAGCTCAGCTGGTAGAGCGCTGCGCTGCAGTCTCTGAGGTCCTGAGTTCAATTCCCAGCACCACAAAAATGGGAGAAGGACCTGGCAATCCACTCCCAAGGCAATCCCGAAACAGTCAGCCATTGAAAACCCTATGAGGGGCGCTATGAGTCAGATACCGACTCGACGGCAGCTACCAACAACCAACAACAATGGTAGAAAAGAAAAGTCAGTAGAAAAAAAATAACCCTATAATGGCAGAAGCACACTCAGGTGTCCTCTCCCTTCTGATTGTTGTCACCAAGTTGTGATCTTAGACTATATCTATTTTATGATGCCTGAGATACTCAAGATGCTTGTACTCTTCATAGGCTCATCTCCATAGGAAAACATTTCCTTAGAAAAAGAATGACATTTTTAAGATAAAGGGTAAAACATTTGGGGACCCAGGCAGTTCTTGGCTGGCATGTGTGCATGCATGTGTGTGTATGTGTGTGTGTGTGTGTTCATGTGTGTGGCTAGGTGCTTATGGTCATCATAGTGACAAACTTAGTAAAGATGGGAGAGAACTGAGAGTGATGCCAGGTCATAGAATTGGAAGGGTCTGAGCGATAGCTGAGGGTCAGGCCTTTTTTGCGTATACCACGAGAAGGCCAAGGATTAGTGCCTGGCAAGTTCTAGACATGAATTCAGGTCATTATATAACTTGTTTTCAAAACTTTCTTATGGGGTGGGAAGGTTGCAGCTATTCACAGTCCCTCCGGAACCTGTAGGTTTGGTACCCACTGTAGTGGGGCGGGCTTATCAGGTTGGCCAACCTTGTAGATCCTGTTATGCATAGAATATTTTCTTCTCTCTCTTACTTTTGTTGTTTACTTTGCAAAAGGCACTCCACCCTCACTGCAAGTTTTGACACTCTCTCTGATACACTGGGTGGCTACTGTACCCTGACTTTCAATTATATTAAATCCTATTATAATCGTTTTCTTACAACAAATCCTCTTTAACACCTGATATCTCAGGTCTCATGGGTGTACTGTTATGCTATCAAAATAAAAACCAGAAGAATCCTACTGGAATTGCAGTAGCTGTTGCATATGCTTCAAAATAAGATCAGCATAATGGCCCAAGCCACTTTGCATTCAATTTTGGTAGCAAAAAGAGGAAAAAGTTATTCTAAGCCATTCAAATTTGGCTTGACCTATAAACCAGTAGGCTTAATTCTGTGATTTTAAATCACTGTGATATCATGTTAAAATACTTTCTCTGGGAAAGTATATCTTTCAGAAATGAGGACCAGAATTACTAATTATTACTCTTACAATGATTAATGTAGAGCAGAATATTCTTCCTTCATACATACCAAGAATGCCCTGCAAGTGAAGATTTTTGTTTGTTTGTTTTGTTTCTTTTAATGCTCTTGCTATATTAACTAATCCATAAGCAAGTTTCAAATTTGGGGGGGTTGGCAAATGGTCATTATGTTTCCACATCTTGTGCCTTGATTATTTTTGGCCAACATCTATAAGTATAGCTCATGGGCTGCTTCTGTTGTTCCATTTATTTAGGTTGTATTCTATATGGTTTGCTGCTGCTTTGAGCTAATATCATTTTGAAGATCATTCAGAATGTTAAAGTTGAGGAATGGTCATTTGAGGAAGGTAACAGATTTTATCAGCAGTGTCTTTTCAGTGTTAAGTCATGCCTGTTGATTCTTCAGACTGACACAGAGCCTATTCTGGGTAAAGACAGCCCTTTGTGGGTTACTGGGGACCAGGGGAGGATGTCTCTCCAGTTAATCAAATTGCACAATAATAAGTCCATACCACATATCACCAGAGTTATTTTCACTTCTCTTACTTTTCACTGTGCTAGGAAAATGTGTACCTCAATAACTATAGATCAATCAGAATTAATACATTTCTTCTTTCATTTTTAAGTCATTACCTACAATGGGCAGGTTAGTGAAATCTTAACCATTCTGGCAATGAGAATGTGCCACACTTTATTCACTTTTTTGAGGAATAAGAGTGAAATTACTGATGACTCTGGTCATCACATACAGCAGCCATTTTTTTCCTACAACCTGGGAGAGATAGAGTTCTCTGCTACCATAATGTGACTTTGGTTGGCCCATCTTTCCAGCCAAGGGTAATGTGAGCTGGAATTGGTCACAGAGGCCCTAAGCAGCTGCCTTAACCTGTTTATATAAAGATGGAACACAGCCACTGATTAAGAGAGCCACCTCCTACTGGTTGGTTTTGGAGTACAGCCCAGAATTTTCCATAGAGATAGCTTTTAAAAGTTGGGTTAGCATCTCAGTGAAAGATAAGGACATACAAGAAAGTCCTTGTGGGTTTCCCTGTCTTCAGAACCCCCACTGTTCAGCAAGGATCAGAATAGATATATTCAACCAATGAAATACTTCTGCTAGGTTTATCTCCATGTAAGGATCACTCTTCCTGGAGTGATCCTCTGGATTGAGGATTAAGTGGGTCAGTTTGAGCCAAGTTTAGCATTTAGCAATTTAGGTAGGGCTTGTTGGTTCTGAGACCCTTCAGGGTGGACTGGTCAGTGAAAAGATCAATTTGGTGTCAGGGCATTTTATAAGGAGGATATTTTTGAATGGTAGAAGCAATGTTATCAATAATGAAAGACTACTCTTCTAGGTTCAAATCAGGGAATTAAGGAAAACTAAAGAGGGCTCTGGGATTTAGCTCAGTGGGTAGAGCGCTGCGCTGCAGTCTCTGAGGCCCCCAGTTCAATTCCCAGCACCGCAAAAATGGGAGAAGGGCCTGACAATCCACTCCCAAGGCAATCCCGAAGCACTCAGCCATTGAAAACCCTATGAGTGTCCCTATGAGTCGGATACCGACTCGGCGGTACCTAACAACAACAAAAGAGGGCTGGGGAGAAAGGTAAGTGGGGTAACAACCCCATGGAAGAATTCTATGGAGTTAGAGAATTAGAGAATTAGTGGAGAAACTGTTTCCCAAAGTCTATAGATTTCACCACCTCCATCACTAATGAAATACCAGGAGTGCCAAAAATATGTATACACATTTAAAGTGATGTTATCTGTGTATTGCTTTTCAGAGTTGAACTGAATTACAGTAGCAATGTGTTGTAGAGCCCCTTGTAATTGCAGAAAGAAAAATCTGACTTGCATTCATTTTTTTTTTGTTAGCAGTATATTGAATACTACAATTTTAAGTTTTTTTCTTTCTTAAAATTTGTACTTCTTTTTGGTACCCTCTGTATACTCAAAGGAAAACAATTCCTATAAAGCCAAGAAAAATGCTCTCAGATCATAGGGCAATTTATAAAAGCAAAAGAATTCTTACACTAGATTGGAATTTGATTCTATATATATATTTTTTACTTAGTAAGTAGAAAACACATAAGCTTTCTATCTGTGTGCTTAGAAATAAATATGTGTGGTAATATCAAATACTACTTGAATTGGAATCTTGAGTACCTAGGTATGTGACGCTAAAAGCAGTGATTGGAGGATGTTCCTGCCTCCAGCCTGCAACTTTCAGAGGTTAAAAAAAAACCCCAATTTTATAAAAGGAAAAAAAATCCTTTGCATAGATCATTATTATATAAATAAATCTTCTTAACAAGCTTTGCACTTCTTTTTTTTCCTTTCTTTTTTTTTTTTTACAAAGCACAAAGAGTTATTGTGTGATTTATGTGAAAAGGTTATATAACTGTACTCTGTTACTTTAAATAGTGTTTTTTATTTAAACTGCCAAATTCATCACCAGCACAGGGAAAAAAAAACCCGCATATTTGCTAAGCACAAAGGTAATTTTCAAGGACTGTAATTAGCTCATGATAACTCTATCTTTTGTGATGTCTTTGCTGCTGAACTAGAAAAGAAATGGACTTTTTTTCATTATTAAATCTAAAGTGTGGCACCTGCAGTGTGTCACTTCAGTGAGAACCAGGGAGGGAAAAATTTGGAAGTATTACACTCAGTCAGGGGAGAATTAGGATATAATAAAGTAACAGATCTTGCAACCTTCATTTGGCTTCATCTCTTCTTTTTCGAGACATGACCTCGCTCTGTTTCCCCTGTATCTGTTGGCCAAATGATCCTTTATCACCAAGACATTAAAAAATCTCTATTTAAAAACCAAACCAAATACATAGTGTGGAAGAAGAAAATAATAATGAAATTACGGTAAAGAAAAAAAAAGGGTGGGAAAAAGAGGTGAAAATCATTGTTTTTAAAAAATGGATAATAGGACAATATTGAGAAAAGAAAGAAAAGCAAATGAGGGAGAGATTTGATGAAGGGAATGCTAATTAGTTTATTTCATCCTAGGAATATTGATTACAAAGAAAAAATTATTTCCATGAAAAACTCTCTTTGGTGGAGGTTGAATACGTGGGCCTGCAGGGTGTGTGTGTGTGTGTGTGTGTGTGTGTGTGTGTGTGTGTGTGTAGCATCACCACAGGTTTTTCTGTTGTTGGCTGAAACAACATTATGGAGCTCAGATCAGAAAATTTTCCCCACGGTAAAGAATATCCCAAGAGAAAATCTAGAAAGTTTCCTTCCTAGGAAAATCATTTCTTGTAGGCAGTGGCGTTCCCTGGAGGTCGGTAGCCAGCGTTCTGGGATCTGAAGGGCTGTTTCCTTCTGAGAAGTAAATAGGCTGAGATCTGGGATTCAAGAGCTTGTTTTTTATGCCAGGTTTGGACCGCAACCACATGAACAACAGAAAAATCTATAAAGTCCCTATAGTCAAGGAATTGCAGTGTGGAAATGTTAGTGCTGGGTGTGTTTTCTCTGGGACAGTGAGAATATTATCACCTGTTTGGTCACCAACCTGGTTGCCCAGGTGGCAGGTTGGCAAACAACCAGCATGAACAACAACCACCTCTTGAAATGGCTGGGAAATACAGACAGTTGTTCTCAGACATTATTGGCTGTTTTCTGTTCAAACATTAGATTTCAATTTTACTAGGAATAAAAACAACTGATATGAGACCAAGAATGAATAAATACTTTCACAGTTTAGGCATCAGATACTCACTTCTGACAGTTCAGCATAGGGAGAAGACAATTGATTTTTAAAGAGTGCCTTGCAAGTGCAGAAAGAAATGAGACAATAGCTGGCTGTTTCAATATATTGTGGACAGCAATGTTGATCAATATGCTTTGCAGCTAGAATTCAATTGTAAGTTTGGTTGTTATATCTTTAAAAGTTACATGGGGATGTGGAGCCTGGATCAAGTAAAGTTTTCAGCATTTAGGATCTCTTAAATCTTGTTGTCTGGAAGGTGTTACGTGCCCTGTTCATCAGATCAAATGAGAGTGGACTAAAAGTTAATTTCTAGCCAGGAAGGAGGAAGTCAATTAAAAACATAGTTTAATGAATGATCAGTTTCCTTCACAGGAGAGCCCAAAGGAAGTGTTGTGAGATGTGTGTTTAAACTAAGAAGTAGAGTACATATCAAAGGAGAAAGAAAAATTAAACTGTGAAAGGAGAGCCCAAAGTTAGCAGCAACCGTATATATGATAACAGGTGCAGCCTTGTCAAGGGTTCACAGCCACCTTCCCTGACTTTAGCATGTGATGTGACAGGAGAAATCTCATCAACCAGAACATACTTTCTCAGAGACTTAAAGGCTATCTTAGGCTTCCAGCAAAGGTGGGTGAGTAATATAAATTCCTCCATGTGCTCCACATGAGGATCAGGCTAAAATTAACACCACTTGTAGACAGAAGGTTGCCAAGATGACACTCTAATCCATTATGCTGTAAAAGAAACCTGCAAGGAAAAGGCAGGCACAAAAGTCCTTCAAATGAATTCTATGCCTGGTTTATCCAAGGTGGGTCACTTGGAGAGAACACCTCTTCATTTTTGTCTTTTCTATGGGCTACATTTAGACCTTAACAATTAGCCCTCTTTAATGTTTTTTTTTCCTTCCTTTTTTTTTTTTTAAAGTCACCTGCTGTAGAAATTCCAGCAATTTTATTTTTAGATGCTGGGGTCAGGGCAAGTGTAAAAATAAAGATTTTCTGCCCTTACAAGCAATTCTTTTCGACTTTACGAGAACACAACAAAGTGTGTACTGAAAAAGTTGCAGCATCCCATTTTAACCCCTTAGGGTGAGAAGCACAAAACGTAGATACAAGTGTGTATAAGGAGGCCAAAACCCATTAGAGCAAACCCACTTAGGAAGACAAGTGTTCCTTGTCATGAAACCCCTTGAGGTCCTACAAACTTTACAATGAGGTGCATTTATTTTCTTGATCTGCTGTTATTTAATTATAACCAAGAAAGTAAGGCAAAGAGGCAGCTTTCTGATTGGATTCTTTTTTTTTCCCCTGACAATTCTAAATTGAGTGTTCTGTGAACAGTTTAGCTTTCTAAAGTATTTTTCTCTTTTAAGGAGAGGAAGCGTGTGTTCTATTGGAGGACAGAACCTCCTGTCTTCTAAATTACACTAAAAAATTCAGTCCAAGGCTCTTAGAATAAATCACCTATGAAAGGGGAGGAGGATAGCTGGAGAGAGAGAATGGAAAAACACGCTGAACTGCATAAACATTTTAACTTTCAAATGAATGCAGGCAGTTCCTTACTGTGGTCAGCCCTTATTTGTGAACAGCTTTGGGTACACATAAACATTGCCCTTCTTGGCCCTTTCCTGCATGTTCAGGATGGGCTGGCCCCTAAAACTCCTCACCTGGAGCCTGAGAACTCCCTCTTTGCATTACATTTCATTCACTCACTCACTCATTCATTCATTCATTCAGCAGATATGTGGTGAATACTTACGTGCCATGCACTAGACAGGGCATTAAGAATTCAGAGTTGAGCATAAGCAGGCCTAGAATAGGCCTGCAGCTGACAGTCTAGACTCTAGAAGAAAAAGTAGCCTTTAATCAAACACTTACATGAATAGATGTAAAATCACAGCTCTCATAAGTGCCGTGTGGGAGAAATACCTGATGTTATGAGTACAGATAATGGGAACTTGAACCTAACCCAGGGGTCCCAGGTGGATTTCCTGGAGGAAGTGATGAGTTGAAATGTGAAGTTTGAATAGAAGTTAGTTCATTCAAGAAGGAAATGAAGAAATTTCTAGGTTAAGTAGCATGTTTCAAGCCCACAGGGGGGATAGGGTATGGGAATGGTAAAGAAAGGGCCAGTGCAGCTGGGGAGAAGAGGCTGAGGGCAGTGTGGTGGTAACTGAAAATGGACAGGAGCCAGAGAGATGGGCCTTGAGGTAAAAGTAGGACCCTTGTCCTTATCTTAAGGGAACTAGGAAGCCATTTAAGAGTTTTATATGGTGGTGTGTGGCTATGGTGATGTGTGTGTGGGATTCATAGCTGTTTGACAGCCCCCATTAAAGGAGAAACTCGAGTTCTGTGTTTTCCCTCTTTTCTTTTCTTTTCTTTCCTTCCTTCCTTCCTTCCTTCCTTCCTTCCTTCCTTCCTTTCTCTCTCTCTCTCTCTCTTTCTTTCTTTCTTTCTTTCTTCTTTTCTTTTTTCTTTCCAGTACTAGGGGGTTAATCCCAGGGCCTTGCATGTGCTAGGTAAGTGCTTTACTCCTGAGTTATACCCTGGGGACCTTTTCTAAGGTTTTCTTTTTGGTATTGTTGTCCTTTGTGTTTTGAGACAAATTCTTGCTAAGTTGCACAGGCTGCCTCTGGTCTAGAACCTGCGATCCTCCTGCCTCAGCCTCCAAGTCACGGGGATTATAGGCGTGTGCCACCATACCCAGTTCACATTTTTCCTTGCATTCTCCCATTATTGCCTTTTCCCCATCACGGTGCCTACACAAGATGCCCTATTTCTGCCTCTCACCCCTGCCTATCTGACTCTTCATTCCAGAGCCTCTGTCTCCTTTCCATTCTGGGTTCCTGGTTCTCCTCATCTTAGATTCTACTCTACTGGCTCTTTATCCTTTTACCGTAAGTTCACAAAAGCCTAACTGAGAGTCAATGCAGACAGGAATAGATAGTTGAGGCATTCTTGAGAGAGGATTCCAGCGCCATGGATTAGAATTTTGAATGTATTTCCCCATAAAACCAGTGGTGCACAGTCTTAAGATTCTATGTCACCTGTGGGGTGGGTGACATTCGCTTTAGAAGGCTGCCCTTAGGGCATCAGATCATACGACATTGTTTAATGCGAAAGATTGTTGTTGTTTTTAGGTGCCATGGAGTCCAGTCCGACTCATAGTGACCGTCATAGGATTTTCAATGGCTGACTGTTTTGGGATTACCTTGAGAGTGGGTTGCCATGTCCTTCTCCCATATGGAAAAGATTAGCAAACAATTATTAGGCAATTTATAAGCCAAATACATTTTCTTATTGGAGAATGCCTTTATGTAAATTAGTTTTTATATGGTGAATGACTTAGTGATACCACCCCCATTTTCTTATTTTTCATCTTTTGCATGTTGACCTCAAGCAAGTGTTGGGTTAATAAAGAACTGACTGGAGAACTTTTTAACTCCAATACTACTTTGTTGTTGTTGTTGTTGTTGTTATTCCAACCCTAGCTGGTTAAAGCTGTGATTAGAATTGCTAGCTCTGATGAAGTAGTCAGATATAAACAAGTTTTGAATTCCAGCGCTGAATGGAAATTTACTTTTTATTTACTTATTAATTTTGAGACAAGGTCTATGCTAGATAGCCCAGGCTGGCCTGGAAAGCTTGATCTCATGTTGCAGCCTCCCCAGAGCTGGGTTTGCAGGTATGCCCCACCACACCCAGCTCCCAATGGAAATTTAACTCATTGTGACCTGTTATTCTCTTTGTGGTTACTTAATAGCCACACACTTTGGTTTATCTTCTGTCTATTCTTTCTGCCTACCCTTCTTTTTAGCTAACCCCTCACCTTCCTTCTCCCCAACCACTGACGGATTGGGTTCTTTTTTGTGTATAATTCTTATGATGCCAACCTTTTATTTAATATCTAAATGAAATATCAGGACAATCTAGCCATTCTTTTTGTCATAGTCATCTTTTTCTACTATATTTGTAAAAAAATTAAAAGGCTTTCATATTGCTGCATGTCACTTCTGTATTGAGATTTTTGCATCAAACAGAATAATTGCTATTTTCTTCTACTAGGTACCTTCCTCTGTGTCCTCCCAACCTCAAAAAATCAGCATCTTATCTTCTTTTTATTGTTATTTAGTTAGTGTATACCTGTAGCCATACCACTGTGGTGTCCAATCCCATCAGATCTAAGAAGCTAAGCAGGGTTGGGCCTGGTTAGTACTTGAATGGGAGACCTCCTGGTAACACCAGGTGCTGTAGGCTTGGGGGAAGGCAACCCACTCCCAAAAAGTAATCAGCTATTGAAAATCATATAAATAGCAGAGAAGCACTAACAATAGTGTTTTGCCTGTTGTGCATAGGGTTGCTATGAGTCAGACACTGACTTGATGGTACTTAACAACAACAATTAGTATACAGTATAATGAGTTTCATTATGGGATTATTATTAAATTGTGTATTTTATACTTTTCTCTCCTTCTTTGAACACCCATGTTGCTATCATCCCCTTCCATCAATCCCCTCTCCAATCTAGATACATCCTCTTGTACTTTCCAGTTTTGCATATGTAATATAATATTATATAAAATAAATTCATTTTAGCATCAAGCTTCTATATGAGTGAGAGCATGCAGTATTTATCTTTGTGAGTATGACTTATTTTGCTTGAAATTATGATCTCTAGTTCTGTCCATTTTTCTGTAAATGATCTGACTTCATTCTTCTTTATGGCTGAATAGTATTCATATGTATATATACATATGTATATGTATATATAATATGTGTGTATACACACACACACACACACACACACACACACACTACATTTCTAAAATCCATTCATTTGTTGGTGGACATCTGGGCTAATTCTATTTCTTTGCAATTTTGAATAGTGCTGCAGTGAAAATGGAAGTGTAGATGTCTCTATGGTATGATGACTTGAATTCCTTTGGTTATATGCCCAAAAGTGCTATAGCTGGATCATATGATAGTTCTATTTTTAGTTTTCTGAGGAGCCTCCATACTGATTTCCATAATGGCTATACCCATTTTAAAATCCCATTCTGACTTCTCACATTGTGAATAGGGAGAGATTTCCCTCAGCAGGTTATTTATTCAACAAATATTGTTGTGCATTTACTATGTGTTGAACATTCAAGGCTTTATGATACAGTAGGAAAGACATGCCCTGGTGGGTCATATAGACAACAGAAGTGCTATCCAGTAGAACTTTCTTTGATTATTGAAATAGTCTGTCTATGTTATTCAATACAATAGACATTGGCACTTAAAATGTGGCAAATGAACTGAAAACCTAATTTTTAAAAAATTTTCATTAATTAAATTTAAATTGTCATATGAGGCCACTGAATTGGATAGTACAGGTATGTAGGGTGTGGGCTTAGTGAAATATAAAGAAGATAAGCAAGCAGAGCCTGGTGAAAAGTAATTAACTGAGCCAAGCATGGTGACGCACACCTGTAATCCCAGTGACTCGGGAGGCAGAGGCAGGAGGATCGCAATTTTGAAACCAGAGTCAGTCTGCCTAATTTAGTGAGACCCTGTCTCAAAAGTAAAAAA
>VMDO01007119.1:66230-94281 GCA_007922755.1 Pedetes capensis | reverse complement strand
GGGGGGGGGCGAAGGGGGGGTTCCCAAGCAGGCTAAGTGCTCCAGGGGGCCCTCTGGCTGCAGATGGAGGACAGACATGGGGGTTGGGTGAAGGCAGGTGCAGGCGTCCATTGGGCAGTGGGGTGGGAGAGTTGGGGCTTCAGAGAAGGTCCTGGCTGGAGGGCCGCCCAGAGGAGGACTGGATGGCATTCCCCTGGGGGAGGCAGGGAAGGAGGTCAAGGGCTTAGCATTGGTGGTAGGAAGGTGGGACCATGGTTCTTGCTCCCAGAGAGGGGGTAGGGAGTGCGGTGGGGAAAGGTGGTCACTTTGTTAGGAGCCGAGGGGGCCTGGGAAGTGCCCCCTGGATCAGTGTGGGGCAGCTTCCTTGGAGGTCTCAGTGCTAAGCTGTTTCGGTGGAATGGGGGCAGATGCTGGCCCTGGCAGGGTTCAGGAGAGGTGAGGGTCAGCAGCAAGGGGGCCGTCAGGCTAGAGCCTGGGCTTCAGAATCAAATCCAGACAGGGACCCCATCTTGTGTCAGCTCAGCTCACCTCCCCCTGCTGAGTCCTAGTTTCGCCCTCTGAAGAATGGGACCATACCCCTCTTACCTCCCAGGGCTGCTGAGAATCAAATGAGCTAACAATTTTGAAACGAGAAAATTTTAGCAGTGATGAAACACTACAAATATTCCAGGGGGACAAATACTGGATTTCATTTCTGGCTCCACTACCCATTAGCTGTGTGACATTGGGCTGGTTATTTAACTTCTCTGAGCCTCCACTTCCTCTTCCCTATCCGTCTCCCTGACTTCTGGGGATTAAAAGGATTTAGTAAAGTATTAAATGCTAGGCCTAGAGCACAGGGCCTGCTGTATAGGGAGCACTTAGTGAATATGTATTCCCTTCCTCCCAGGATCCTTATTTCTGTGATTTGCAATTAGAGTCCAGAGGGAGCTACAGAGTTGGGAGTAGGACCCCGAGGTTGAGCGCTGAGTCCCTGGACAGGTTATTTATTCCTCTTTCTCTCTCTCTGAGACGGTCTGGCCGTGTAGCTCAGGCTGGCCTTGATCCCACGATCCTCCTGCTTCAGCCTCCAAGCGAGGGGGTTACAGGCGTGCACCACCACGTCTGGTTCTACAAGGCATTTCACTTCACTCCTTTGGGCCTCCAAATTCACAGCCATGCAGTTTATGAGCCCTTGCCTCAGCCTCCTCCGTCTGGACCAGTAGGAAGAAAGGACAAGAGACAAACGTATGTGCTGTGTTGGAAGCAAGTCACGTGGAAGCGACTGTCGGTGGCCCTCTCCTTGGCTTCTAGGTTGGGTGAACAGACACGTTATTATGACCAGAAAATAAACCCCCTGTGATGAATACAGCACCACTATCCACCTGGCACAGGGCCCCAGGGGAAAGGCTGGGAAGGCCTGGCTGAGGGGCACCAATCCCCGGATGGCTGCAAGGGTGGCCATCCCAAGGCCAGCCCACCCCTGGGGGAGACCCTGGGCCCCTGGCCACAGGCCTATTCATATCCTACCAAACCCACCCATGGTCCTTCACCCAGCCACGCATGCTGTGGGTATGAGGAGCCACCCCGACGCAGCCCCCTCTTCCCAGCCAGGGCAACCCAAGGGTCTCGTCCCGGCTGAGAGGACAGAGCAGGGTGGGGAGCTGTCCAGCTGGACATCTTAGAAGACCACAAGAGGCTCAGATATCCCCGGCCTAGGAGGCTACAGTGCTGGGTTGGAGTCTTTGCCCTCTGAAGAGTCTGGTGGTCCTCAGACAGTCCTGCCTCCTCTTGGTTCGGTTTTTCCTGTCTCTGACAGGGCGAGAGCAACCTTCTTGGTGCCTCTCCCACGTGGGTGTCATTCAGATCAAAGCGTCTCACAGGGTGAGGCCCAATGGCACGCAAAGGCAGCCTCCAGCCTCTTCTGGAACCAGGCCGGGTGTAAGTAAATAAATACTGCACATATGTGAGATGTTATAATCACAAATGGCATTTCGCCCCTGAGCTATGGGGAGAAAAGAAAACCATTTGGTACAGTGTGAGGAATTCTTGCCGGGACTCCAGCGGGCCTGAGCTCTGGTCCCGGTTCTGTACCTGGAAGGCAGTGAGCCCAGGGAGTCACCCCTTCCCAGAGGCAAAGCCTTGCTGGAGAGCAAGGTGGTTTCAGAGGGGCTTTGCGAGTTCTGCCAATGTTCCCTCCTCCCTAAGGCAGAGAGTTTGGGATTGGGGAAGGGACGCAGGCAGGTCTCAGTTCAAGCCTCTTATAGGCTGTGTGGCCTTGGGCAACTCCTTTTACCTCCCTGGGCCTCAGTTCCTCCTGTGAGGTCAAAGTTTATACCTGAAGGCTTAGGGTAGGAGGAGGGGTAGAGATGGGGGCTGAAGACAAAGGGCTCTGGGGAGGAGGCACCCCACCAGGGTGGGGCGTGGGCCTGAGCGGGGCCAGTGGGACTGGAGCCAGCTGCTGCAGAGCAATGAAAATCTCTTAACCACATAGAATTGTTAACGGCTCCCAAATCCTGTTGTACCACAGGCTTAGAAAGGCTTAAACTGTTAAATGCATAAACTTCCTCAATAACCGGGCCTCTCTCGCCAGATCCTGGGGCCCAGCCAGATGAAAAGGCAGCGGCTGGAGGGCCGGGAACTTCCCCAGCTGTTTATGGGCTAGCTGGAGTGTGGAGGAGGGGGTCTGGCCCAAACCTGTCACCCCAATGTTCTCGGGGTCAGAGGAGCCAGTGTGGGGCTTAGAGGGCCTACGCAGGGCACTAGGGTCAGATGGCCAGGGCTCGCACTGGCCTCTCCCCGCTGTGCCACCGTGGACAAGCTGCTTAACCTCTCTGACTTCAGTTTCCTTTCTTTAAAATGGGTGTGATCATACCCAACTCCGCAGGGAGATGGAGGGTCCGCAGAGAGTCAAGAGGGTCAGAGGGACACCACTCAGCAGAAGAAATCCGATGCGGGGCCAGGGCAGCACAGCCCTGCCTCGGCCCCCCAAGTGGGGCATGAGGCTGGTTGAGCCCCTGCTTCCTAACCTGATGGGATCTGGGAAGGGCGCTGGGCAGGAGGGGCAGGCAGGAGGTGGCGCTGGTGAATGCTGGGTGGGGACAGCTGGGGAGCCCCTCTTTCTGGCCAGAGGTTAGGCAGGTGTGGGCCTCCTTCTCTGAGGCTTGGCATCCGGGGATCTCTACCACCCTGCCCCACATGTCCGGCTAGAAAGCAACTTGCCCCCCAAAGCCCAGCCACAAGCTGCCCCCCATGTCCCCAGAGCCCTTCTGGTTCCCCTGCAGGGTGAGCCCTGCCCCCATTTGAAGTCCCATGATCCTAATCAGGAGCCCATCAGCCAGTCACCTATCACACTCTCCCCTTCCTCCATCCCGGTCAGAGGTGGGCAGCGTGGGGTAGGGCGGGACGCCCCGGTTCCTCTGAGACTGCCCATCAGCCCCTGCTGGCTGCTCTCCCTAGGTTATCAAGATGGGGGCTCCATGGGGGTAGAGAAGGAGAGGACTTTCAGGCCTCAACTCCAGGTGAGTAAGTTGTTCCAGAGAGCTGAGAAAGCCAGCCTCAGCTTCCAGACCTGAGACTTAGTGCTATGTGGCCTTGAGCAACTTGCTGACCCTCTCTGGACTTTTAGTCTCATCATTTGTTGTTGTTGTTGTTGTTGTTAGGTGCCGTCGAGTCGGTATCCGACTCATAGCGACCCTCATAGGGTTTTCAATGGCTGAGTGCTTCGGGATTGCCTTGGGAGTGGATTGCCAGGCCCTTCTCCCATTTTTGCGGTGCTGGGAATTGAACTCGGGGCCTCAGAGACTGCAGCGCAGTGCTCTACCCACTGAGCTAATAAAACGCACATATGCTGGCCATCACCCAGCGACTTAAGAAGTGGAGGCAGGAGGACCATGAGTTCAAGGCCAGAAGAAGCCTTTGTAACTTAGCGAGACCCTGTCTCAAGATAAAAAATAAAGAATGGGCTAGGGATGCAGCACCGTGGTAGAGCACTCTTAAAGTGTGTTCTAGGCCTTCCATTCAACCTCCAGGACTGCAAAAAGATCACACACAGGATGACGGGAAGGGGCACACAGGGCAGGGCCAGGCCCCAGGTGTCCTCTGCTGCCCTCTCAGGGCCTCTCTGGTCTCTGCTCCCTGGGCCTCTGGCAGCAGTGGAACTGAGGTCTGGTGGCCCCTTTCACCCTCTTCCCTCTGCCAAGAATATGCTCATCCTCCAGGGCCCTGGGGAATGCCTCCTCCACCCTGGATAGTTTATTTATTCCTCTCTTGTCCTCTCCCCTCCATGAAGCCCCCCGGGGCTGCCCAGAGCTGCCTACTCTACCCCGGACTGGAGGCTCCAGGAGGGCAGGAAGAGCCTTCAGCCAGCTCCACACTCAGTCCATGGCTGGCCTCAGTAATGGCCTGAGGGATGTTTGAGTGAAAAATGAGTGCGCCATCGTGTGGAGGTAGAGCCACCATTAGCCACCATTTCCTACTCAGATGACTGGGAATATGAAGGTAAGGAAGAAAGAATCATTGGACACCATGGTATCTAGATCCTTCCATCCAGCTGATTCAGAGAGAAGGAAGGTCTGAAGTGAACCCTGCCCCCAGGGCACTGCCACTGCCTCAGGGCCTTTGCACTGCCTTGTCCTGGCCTGGGAACTCTTCTACTCACTCAGCTCCATTGGAGTATCCCTCTTCCAGGAAGCCTTCTTGCCCACCACAGCCTTGGCCCCCACTCTCTGCTTCCACAGGCCTTACCTGACCACCCTGCTCTCTTCAGCATGACACCTGTCCCCTGCACCTTTGCTGTCCCCACATGTTCTGGTAACCTCTCTAGACCTGGGGTCCTGGAGGGGAGAGGCTGTGATGGAACTTTCCAAGGACCCCCAATGTTGGGCATGGTTCCCAGCACATAAAAGGCACTTGGTGTGGGTCAGCTGCTGGTCCTCTTGGAGGGCATGTCTGTCCCCTCCAAGAAGCAGAAAATCCAGAAGTGGTGTTTGGTGAATGCCAGAGGGATGGATGGACAGATGAGCCAGCAGACAGACAGGATGAGGGAAGTGGGGGAGGGTATGGAACTCTTCTAGTTTTTGAGAGCAAATACCTTGGCGGCTTGAGAGCATTGCCCAGGACCCGGCGCCCCTTCTCCAAAGGCTGGCCAGCGTGGTCTCAGCCCTGATCTGAGTCTAGGGGTCTCACGGGGTCGTCCACACCCTCCCTCCTCTGGCCAGGTGTCTCCCCTTCCACCCACATTCCAATCCCACACCCTTTCCCCAGCCAGCAGAGGCTCTGCCAGCGCCCTCCTCCTCACCCCTAGACTGGCTGCACCCCACCCCCCGCAGACTCCCCCAGGAGCATCTGGGCCACTGGGCCAGCCTGAGGGAAGGGCTGGGGCTGGAGGCACAGTGGGAAGGAGGCCACCCTCAAGGATGGCCCAGAATCCCACCCTGAGAGCTCAGAGAGGACCCCTGGCCCCTGGCCTCCCACTCCCTTGGCTGGAGAAACGCAGAATTCTGGGATTAAACCTGAAGACGAAGCCACAGCATGACAGCCGGGCTGGTGAACGTGTGGGGACACAGCTTTGAGGGGAAACGGGCTCAGAGGCTGCTGGCAGGCAGACTGCTCGGCCCAGCCTTCCTAGAGGGCAATCTGGCAATGCACACACAAAGCTCTAAAACAAAACAAAACAAAAGGCTGCACTCTTGGAGCTCATAATTCCACGCCTGGAAATGTATCCTAAGCAAATCCAAGCAGCAAGGCAAAAAGACAGGGAGACCATGACGTTCACTCCAGCATCTGTTTGGGATGGGGAAACACCGCAAGCCATCTGCAGGCTGATCAATAGAGGATTCGTCAATCAATTATGGTTCATTTACACTGCAGAACTCTAAGAGCCTCCCCAAACGCTGCTGGAGGCTTCACATGGCGTGCGTGGAAAGATGTTCACGAAATATGCAGTCAACAACACTCGGGGGCTGGGGGTGTGGCTTAGGGACAGAGTTTGTGGGAGGCCTTGGGTTTGTTCCCCTAGTACTGCAAAACCAACCAACCAACCAACCAACCAACACCTCTTGTAGGTATTGAAGGAGTTCTTTTTTAAAAAAATCAACGTGTGTAAATATACATAAATGTGCATGGAAGGCTCTGCACCAGTCTGTTAGCAGTGGTTATCTTTGGGTGATGGGATTATAGGCAATTTTAATTTTCTCTTTTTTGTGTATCAGTAATTTCCAAAGATTCTACAAACAACCTGTATTGCTTCTGTCACACAGAAAAGTTATTGTTTCTGCAACACAAAAAACTCATTAGGAAAAAAGAAACCAACAAACAAAAAAACAGCAATAAAGATAAACCAAAGACTGTGTTCATAAAAGTCCTCATTCTTATTTTTCTAATATTTTTCTGGGTATCCAGCCAGGTACCGCAGCCCTTCTGGGTAACCTGTTTTGCAGAGGAGAAACCAGAGATGGGGAGGTCAGTTGCTTTCCTGAAGTCAAACAGCTCTGGGGTATGAAAGCAGCGAGAGGCAGCTCTGGGGTATAAAACCAGGTCTGGAAAACCCAGGTCGAGGAGAGGCCAGGGCTGGGAGTGCAGAGCAGGGCAGGGCGTGGAGAAGGGAGGCCACAAGCAAAGCCCAGCAGCTGTGAACTGGGAAGTCGAGGCTGGAGCCGGGAAATCAACATGTGCGTGCAACTTCCCTGAGCTGGCGCGCAGCCCCTCGCCCCATCCAAGCTAAATATTCAAAGTCCCATGACGCCCATAGGACGGGGCCATCATACTCCAGGACAGACTGCCTGCAGATCTGTTGCAGATGCGGATGTGGGGTATGGGAGAGAGGAGAGCAGGGCCCCCAAAGGCGGCTAGGCCGGGGCTCCCGCTGGGCCCGTGGAGGGGAAGCAGGCGCTGAGGTAGGGGAGGGGAGGCCAAGGGAAATAGGGATACAGAGATGGCCTGGAGAAACTGAGGCGTGGGCACTTTACAGTCAAACCAGTAACAGTTTGGAAAGAGGGGCACACGGTTGGTTGGAAATCCTGATGGGACCATGGCACAGGAGCAGGAGAAGGCACGGAGCTCTAAAGAAGACCCACGAACTTGGATGGGAAACTTAGATAGGAAGGGGGGAGGGGGGAAACATAGAGGAGGGTAAGGGGTAACCTATATGAATAATGCTTATCAAATTGCATATATGAAAATTGTCACAACGAAAAGCATGTCAAAATGAATCACATTATGATGTACATTAAAAATTTCTAATAAAAAAAATAAATAAATAATAAAAAAAAAGAAGACCCACGAGTCCTCACTGGGCAGATGTAGGGCCAAGCAGGCCCAGGGGAGGCACTCAGGACCTCGGGGAAGATGAACAACTATGGCGAAGCTGGGCCTTACCCTCTACACCCACCTGGTAGGGCACCTGCCGCCTAACACGTGCCCTGTATGTCACACCTCAGAGGCTTTCTTCATGCAGTTCCCTCAGCCCACAGGCCCCTCCCTTCCTTCACCCACCTAGATTCTACTTCTTCTGAGAGGCCTAATTCTTTTCTTTTCTTTCTTTCTTTCTTTCTTTTTTTTTTTTTTTTTTTTTTGTGTGTGTGTGTGGTACTGGGGGTTAAACCCAGGGCCTCACACTTGCATGCTTTGCAAGTGCTGGACCACTGAGCTGCACCTCCAGCCCCCTGTTTTTGTTTTTTTGTTTTTTGTTTTATGTTTTTTTACTTTTTGAGACAGGGTTTTCCTGAATTATGCAGACTGCCTCTGGTCTCGAACTTCTGATCCTCCTGCCTCTGCCTCCCGGGTCGCTGGGATTATAGGTATGCACCACCATACCCAGCTTCGAGGCCTAATTCTAGTGCTGTCTCCTCCTTGAAGCCCTCCAATATCCCCATGCTTTCCTGCTAGTGTTCTTTTAGTGCTTTGATGGGTCTCACTTCGGGCACAACCATGCTCTGCTTAGCCTCCATGTATCTTAAGTCCCTGGCTCAAGAAGCCAAACTCTGAGTCTGGGGTTTCTTAGAACCCTTCAGCCTGGGATATTCTTCCTGGGCCCCCCCACAGTAGCTCCCAGAAGCTCAGATGCCACCTCTTCCAAGAAGCCTTCCTTCCTGAAGCAGATCCTCCTATGGATTTCTACCATCATGCAGGGTGTTCCCTTTCATTACACTCTGTCACTAGTTTATTTATTCGTTCCATAATTCCCCCCCCTCCTCCCCTACCTACCCACTGAGACTAAAACCTCCAGGAAGGCAATGCCCCTGTCTTGCTCCCTTCTGAACAGCCCTGTACCTGGCATATGTATGATCCATAGTAGGTACTGGAGGCAAATTTGTCGGAGGGCTCAATAGCACACCATGGGTAACCAATACATGCTTGTAGAGTGACTGCCTTCTCCCACTATGCCCTGCACACAGTAGGCACCGGAGAAAGTGGGTCAGACTACATCAGGTTAGCCCTTAGTTTCAAAAAGCACTTGTGGCATGGGGAGCTAGAGAACTGTGTTAGCCACCCCTATCTGGCCCACCCCGAGAAGCCTTCAGCCAGCCTTATTTTCTCTTCTTTATGTTCACAAAGCTGTGAGATTTTGCCTATTAAATGTGTTTGGATACTAAGCAGCTCTTTTTGGAGATTCTGCTTGGGTCCTCGGTGCTGGGATTTAGCTTAGTTGGTAGAGCACTGCTCTGCAGTCTCTGAGGTCTCCGGTTTGATTCCCAGCACCACAAAAATGGGAGAAGGACGTGGCAATCCACGCCTGAGGCAATCCTGAAATAATCAGCCATTGAAAACCCTGAGGGTCGCTACAAGTTGGAAATGACTCGACGGCACCTAACAACGACAACAGCTTGGGTCCTCTCCCATTCCTTCAGGCGGATGCTCCTGAGGTGGGTCTGGGCTGGGCTTGTGGTCATCCCCTTGGCCCTGAACCCCAGCTTGGTCTTGGCTGAGCTGTGCCATCCCATAGTGTCTGAGCTAATAGTTTTGTTACAGAATCATCACAGCTGCTGATTCTTGGCCCCACCTAGAGCCACAGGACCAGACCCGGGGTGCAGGTTGAGCCAGTCTCATGCACCTGGGTTTTCACTCACTTGCCAGGTGCTTCCGGTCCACAGGAAAGGCTAAGAATCCCCAAGCAAGGGGGTGAAAAGCACTTGGCCGGCCGCGCGAATGTGAGCTGTGATCAGCACCCCTCCGTGGTGTGAGCAGTGGCGGCCAGAGCCTGGGGGACGTGGGCCGGAGCAGCCCACATGCGACGGGTTGCCATGGGCCACAGCAGCAGCTGGCGCCCTTCTGGGCTCTCTGAGCTTGTTAATTACACCATGGCTGACCTCCCTGTGCACTCAGCAGGGCTTCGGGTGGGTTGTCAGGTCAGGAGCAAAAGGAGCCAGGGCTGGGCACGTCCTGCACCCTCATTATTTTCAAGGAGAGTTGTGACCCCAGGAACCTGCCTCTGTCCACAACCTCTGTGACCACCCCAAGGACCCCAGCTCTAGGCCATCGGAACCTGGGTCACTGTGAATTCCCTCCCCTGGAGTGTGGGCTGAATTTGGTGATGAGACATCAGTTCTGAGATGAGGTTATAAAAGGATGGTGGCCTTGTCTCAGGCGCTGTTCCTGGGTGAGTCACCCAGGAACCACTGCGCACCAGTGACAACCAAGGGAGGGAGGCTGGAAATGGATCCCTCCCCAGTCGGCCTCCAGATGACACCGCAGCCATATCTGCAGCTGGGCTGTGTACAACCTGCGATGTGAGCCAGAGGCACCCACCCGAGAGCCACATCTGGATTCCCAACCCTCAGGAACCATGAGCCCACCAGCATTTGTTGTAAACTGGTAACTCCTAGGGTACTTTGTTAAGTAGCGACAGAACGAATACTGAATACCCCTCCTCAGCAGAGCAGACCATGGCAGTTCTTCCTACATCCTTCCTGGAGCCCTTGGCACTGGCCATACCAAACTAGTCCCTCTAATGAGCTGAGCTGATTCATGTCCCCAGGCCTTTATTATGTACACCCATCCTTCACAAGTCCTGGGCCACCTACCCAACACATCCCTGTCCCCGGACTCATCTCCAATGTCACCTCCTCTGAGAAGCCTTCTGGTGTTTCCTGTGCCCACCATAGCCTGAGCAGTTCCTAAAATGATGCCAGTACCTCACCAACTTTGTTAATTTACGTGTCGGTCTCCCCCAAGGTTTCTGAGCTCCAGAGGGCAGGGCCACCGCTGGATTCCACTCTGTATTACCTGCTGCTCAGCCCAAGGTCTGACACAGAGCGGGCTCAGTGAGAGTTTGATGAATGAATAAACAATCAACAGTGAGTGGCTGGTTTCTGGTTTGCACCTTCCACGCACCCCACGCTGCCTCACCACGGCCGTCTTCCAAGGCTATGTTCTTTCCAAGGATATAAAACTGCATTTGCGGGCTGAAGGCGTAGCTCGGTGGTAAGAGCCCACTTGCCTAGCACGTATAAAGCCCTGGGTTCCATCCTCAGCACCACAAATGTAAATAAATAAACAAAAAATTTAAAGAGACCCAATCTGTCACCTTCCACATGAAACTGGCCCTTTCTCCCAACTTCCCCATTTCTGTTCCAGAAGCACCACCCCCTCACCAGCTGGAACGCCCTGTTACTTCTGACTCCCCCCTCTGATCTGTCTTCACATCCCATCCATTCCTCGAGGAAACAACCCTTGGCCACACCCCTCCCTCCCCCAGCACTGTGACCCCCAGCACCCATGGCTGGAGATGGCTGCAACTGCTCCCCCAACCCCACCCCCGCCTCCATCACTGCCTCTTCCACATCCCAATTCACCCTTCCAGGATCTGAAAAATGCTCCCTGGCCTGCCTCAGACGGCTGGAGGGGGGAGTCGCAGAGGAGGCAGATAACTGCACTGGTCCCTGGGCTAAATTTTCCCTGGCCCTCTAGGGCCCCTGGACTATGGTCCAAACTCTTAGCCTGGCATTTGGGGCACCCCAGGATCTGGCCCAACCTCAGATTCCAGTGGGGAATGCAAGAGGAAGTGGCACAACTCTCACACTGCCGAGCACCTGCTTGGGCAGGGCTTTGTACACATCATCTCTCTTAGTTAACATCCATTAGGCACCTCCTGGGTGCCACAAGCCATTATAAGTGCTTTGCGTGTCTTAAGTTCTTGACTCCTCACACCGCCCTATGGAAGCCGGGCTTGTGCTTGGCCAAGGTCACGTGATTAAGAACTGGCAAGGTTGTGATTAGAAGCTGTGCCTGCCTTTAATCTCAGGAATTCTGGCGGCAGAGGCAGGAAGATCACAAGTTCAAGGCCAGAGGCAGCCTGTGTAATTTAGTGAGACCCTGTCTCAAGATACAAAGTCAAAAATGGGCTAGGAGTACGGCTCAGTGGTTGAGTGCTTGCAAAAAGCATGTGTGAGGCCCTGGGTTCAACTCCCCAGTACTGCAAAGAGAAGGAGAAAGAGAAGAAAGAGAAGGAGAAGAAAAAGAAGAGGAGCAGCAGCTACATCTTACTACCTTCGCAGGCTTCTTCCCAACGTGTGGCACCTCTTGCAAACTTCTTGTGTTTGCAAACCTTCATGATTCTTTGTCGAGTGCAAACATCAACTGTACTGTTGTTTACTTAACATTTTCCCTTAAATTAACTAGGTAGCACGGTGGTTACAAGGCAGGCATTGGAACCACACTCTGGCTGAGAGTCCTGGATCCCTCGCTTGCTCTCTGTGTGACCTCTCCGAGCCTCAATTTCTTCACAGAAAGCAGTACTTTCCCTCGAGGGGCTCTTGAGGATTAAGTGAGTTGTGCCTTCTAAGTGCTCAGCACACAGAGAAAGAGATCACTGGGAGGCCTGGCTCGCAATGAGAGTACCCTTCCCCTTCTCTGACGGGAAATGGCCACATTGCGTGCTTTGGCCATTGGAATGAGCAGAGGGGCAAGGTGTGGGCCATTCCACACAGAAACACCAGAGCCCATGTGTGATCCGCAGCACTCTCTCCTTCCTTCTGTCCTTATCATGGAAACACTTAAAACAGCGCACCCTCCATCTGCCTGGCTGCCAGAGGGCGGAGTCTCAAACTGACCCACCATGGACACGTAGCATCCACCAAGACATAAACTTTTATCGTTTTGTGGCTTCAGCTCTGCCTGGCCTGTACTGACTGATAGAGGAAAAGCTCGATAAATGTTAACATCTAAATGTTATTCATTATGACTGGCACATTTTCTTAAACAGGAAACCATATCAATTTTGTAAGTGAAGAAGAACAAATACCATTTGCCATCCTGAGCAATCATATAGTAACTAAAATGAAAAGCCTTTACGACAACCCGCGCCACCTGTATACCTCTCGAGGTACGTGTACAGACCATAGTTCAGCAAGTGCTACTCGAGGGCCCGCCCTGTGGGTCTAGAAACCCTGCCAAAGAGGGACTCGGCCAGCTCCAGGCTCTGCCCCCGCCAGCCTGAGCCACAGCTGCAGCCAATACTGACGCCACGCACGTGACCCTTACCTCGGCAGATGGTGCCATTCTCCACAGCCTCGAAGCCTGCTTTGCACATGCAGCGGCCGATGGGGACCAGCCACTCGCCGTCCCCGTTACAGTACAGTTTGATGGGCACGTCCACCTCCTCGGCGTTGGCAATGCAGCTGCCCCGGGCGGCCACGAGCGATGTACTCTCGGCCCCTGACAGTGTCTCCTGAAAGATGGCACCGTTTTGGATGACGCGGGGACACTTGCGGTAGAAGACGCGGACGGCGATGAGGGACATGCAGCCGCCATAGTCCTGGAAGGCCAGGTAGAAGCCGTTGCGGGATACAGGCCCGAAGCTCCGCACCTCGGTGTTGATCTTCATGACCCGGCCGCCCAGGTCCACCTGGGAGAAGCTCTCGTCGGCGGCGATGGTGTCCACCTTCACCCAGGGGTTCTCCATCCAGTTGGGGAAGGTCTTGGTGGCTGAGTCAAAGTCAGCCTCGTAGTAGTAGAGGTTGAAGGTCTCCTTGCAGGAGCCGGGCACGCTGGGGATGCTGCTGCAGTCTCGCACCGAGAACTTCATCTCCACGTGGATGCGGTGGGCGCCTCGGCGCCGGATGAACTTGGTCCGCAGCCAGTTGTTCTGGCTCGCCTCAAAGACGTTACAGACCTGGTAGGTGCGGATCGTGTTCATGTTCTCATCATAGCCGCTCACCTCTTCCCACTGCAGGTGAAATGCTAGTCAGGCAGGGGAAGTTGATGGGGCTCAGCCTCAGCAAATACCCTCTCTAACAGGGAAGGAATGGGCTTGGCCTTTGGGATCCTCCAGTCTGAGGGTGGAGAGAATTCTCAATCTGATGGGAGAGACATGGCCTTGACCTCGAGGAATTCCCCAGTCTATGAGGGACATATCACTTGGATGGGAAAGGCATACACCCCACTCTTGGTATCCCCCTAGTCACCAAGGGAGATGTGGCCCTTACCATCAGGGGTTCACTCATCTGAAAAAGGAGACACAGACCCTGATCTTGTTTGGGAGTGGGTTGTGCATAGGGAGAACTTTCTGATGGAGAGAGATGGCTTTGTGCTTGGGGGCTTCCAGCCTAATGGGGGAGACAAAACTTCTGCCCTCTGGGGTCTCCCTGTCTAACCAGGGAGATACAGCCCTTGCCCTTGGCGACTCCTAGTCTGATGGACAAAGAGAGTCCTTACCCACACTGACCTAGGGTGCTGGGGAAGTCGGGGTCCTTCTCTGTGAGAAGCGGTTCTGCTCTGGGGCTTCCAGCTCCTAAGACTCCCTCAGATAGTTGGTGGCTCTCTGGTACCCGGAGGAAGCCTACCTGCCCTCTGTGTCTCACTGGGTCCCAGCCCAAGCTCTCCCAGCCTGGCCGAGAGCTGTCAAGCCTCTAGCAATGGAAGCTGGGAAGGGTGCAGGATCTGTGCCATCTCTGCAGACTCAAAGCCTGAGCCTTTGTTCAACTCTATGTCCTCCTCAAGCGCCCTTCCTTAGTTGGTTTGGGTTTTGAGGTGCTGGGGATGGAATCCAGGGCCCTGTGCATTCTAGGTTAGCACCCTGCCACCGAGCCACACCCCCAGCCCTCAGACACCCTGGCTGACCTCTCTGCAGCAGCTGACCCCTGACTGCCTATGTTTGTGAGCACTAACGCTCCCTTGGGCCTTCAGGGACGATCACCCCAGGGGGTACCTGGCATACTCAGCCGCCTTGGTCTGGTCTCCCCAGGGGGTTGGAGAGCTACCTGAGGGAGGGTAGCCGCCCCCCCTTTCCTTCTCCCGTGCCCCTCTGGTGTTGGGCTGGCTTTATCTGGGGTCGACCCGAAAGGCCCAGACTGCAGAGTCCTCCTCCCCCCAAGGCTAGGGAGTCTCATTGCTCTGTCATGACTCTCACACATGGTATGTTAACCCCATGTTACAGAAGAGGGGGTGTAGACAGGTGAGGTCACATAACCAGGTCACAGAGCCCAAGGCCCATTCATGTGTTTCCTTGTGCTGCCTCAAAACAGCACTGCTAGCCTGGCGCACAGCCTCTATTCACCAGTCACAAAATGAGACCATGGGGATGGCTGTGACAGGAAAGATGTCACCCTCCAGGGGTGTTCTTTGTCCTCTGGTGGCTCAGATCCCCTGGGCCCATTCTGTGGGGGGTGGAGGAAGGCGTGGGGAGGGTGGGATGGTGTGAACGGGGAGCGTGCATGCGCAGGGCCGAGCTGCGGTGCACTGGCCCAGCCTCTACTTCAATGGTGACTCTGAAGCTCCCTACATTGCGTTTAATTTTTTTGTGTGTGGCATCATGTGACAAAGTCATCCCCTTGTTACAACCGCTGCTCTTCTTCAGAACTTAATTAGAGCACTTAATTAGAGCACTCTGCCTTTCTCCCCTCTCTCTAATTAACATGCGGAGGCCCTGCAGCCCAAACACCCCAAATAATTGCGTCCGGGGGCCCTGCAGCCCAGCCTGGCCTCATTACCGGCAGGGTGGGGCCGTGGGCCCAGCAGTCCTCGCAGATGGAAAATTGGTGACAAGAAAGAGCCACAGAAAGAGGCCTGACCCTGGGGCCCTGCCTATTGAGATGGAGGCCTAGGGGGTGGGGTGTAGCTCCCTGGGACTGAAGCTGAATCCCCAAGGAGGAGTTGGGGTTGGGGGAAGCAGAGGATGGGCTGCAGAGTTCAGGGTTGTCCCCAGAGACCAGGGGAAGGCAGTGTGAACATTAAAATCAATGAGGATGATGACAATGACAGTAGTGATCATTATCGTCACTATTACAATTATTATACACTTTGTACTGGGGCCAACCTATGCCAGGCTCTGTGTTACATGCATTGCAAAAAAAAAAAAGAACCTCATAATAGCCTATGGGGAAGATGCCATTGTCACCATTTCATAGAGAAGGAAAGTGAAGCTCAGAGAGATGAAAGAATGGCTCCTAACCACGCAGCTGGTAGATGGCATTGGGACAGCATTCTGGAGTGTCTGACCCCATAGCCTCTCCACAGTGCTAGGGAGGAAGAGGAACTGCACCTTGTGACTGATTGTGCTCTTGAGAAACTCACAGTATAGACACGGGCTCAGATGATCCTACTCGAAAAAGTGTGATGGTAAGAGCCCAGGGGTGCTCCTGCTGAGGGTGCAGTTCAGTGGTAGAGCGCTTGCCCAGCATTGCACGAGGCCCTGGGCTCAATCCCTGGCACCAGCAAAACAAATCACACTTGAGCCCCTTTACTTACTAACTGCAGGGCCCCTGGCAGGGGTTGACCCTTCTCCAAGCTTCAGTTTCCTCAATGTTTTGTAAAAGGGGGGACTGGAAATGCATCCAGAGGTGCTTAACACAGTATTTGACACAGAACAGGTCCTCAGGAAGCCACATTTCACTGCCCTCCTCTGAAGTGGGGGTGGTGTGAGTGTCTGCTTTTCTGCTTGGCCCAGAGGATGCCGCGGGATAAAGGCTGAAAGCCTCCAGCACGTTGCTATGGGAACAGATGCTCCACCAGCGGTAGGGGATTGGGAGGGTGGGGTGCTGAGAGGCCTGGCCCTGAAGAGGGGAGAGGGACTGGAATGGGAGGGGACATTCAGACAGTCAGCAGAGATTGACACATGCTGGGGGACCAAGCAAGGTTTAGGGACCACTGACTCACCCCTGACGGGGGATGCACCATCCAGCCCAACTCGGCAGTCGCCGTAGTGGAGTCCATGAGCGTTTCTGTGGGGAGAGCAGAGAGTCATGTCCTGCCCCACCTCTCAACACCGTCAATCACTCCGTCCTGACTTTAAGTTCTTTCCCCTCCAGGTCCCTCCTTATGGAGCCCCGCCTACTTCCATTGCCCCACACACCCATCTGACGCTAATCCTCCAGAATCCCCTCCCATTAGACCCCACCTCCCCACACCATAACCACGCCCACTCCCACAGCCTCACCAATCATCTGATTCTATTCCGCTAAGTCTTGCTCCTCTAGGGCTTACAACCACTCTAGCTATGGTCGGCCACGCCCCCCAGCCAATCAGGTCCCACTAACGGAGACTGTCCTTTCCCTCCTTTTTGGGGCCAGGAGGGTATTAACCTGTGATCTCCTCCAGGAGATCCGGAGGGTCCACCACCAAACCCTGAAAATTTTACATCACATTTTGGGTATCCATTTGCTTTTTGACTTGTGTCAAATTCTCAAAAACTGTAACATGAGCCTTAGGGGGATCTCTCTGGCCACTCAGTCTGTCGGAAATCTCCCCTTTTCCAGGAACAGACAGGCCTCCTTCCTATCTGGGAGCCCCTCTCCCAGGGCTCAGCCAACTCTGCCCCCAAGGATCTGACCCTTGTGTGGCGGGGTGTTGAGAGCAAGCGCTAGCAGGGGCTTGTGGTCCCATGCTCTCCGGGGAGTCGGGAAACTCAGGCTGGCTTCAGAACAAGCAGCTGGAAGGAAGGAGCTACACAACTTAGGGTGGAGACCCACTGGGCTCTGGAGACCCGGTTCGCTCCAGGTCAGGCTCAGGGTGCCTCCTTTATACCCCTTACCTACCAAAGGAGCTTCAATTCACTTTTGGAATTGAATAACAGTGCACTGAATGGATTTATTTATTTATTTATTTATTTATTTATTTATTTATTTGCAGTACTTGGGGCTTGAACCCAGGGCCTTGCACATACTTTGCAAGTGCTCTACCACCGAGCTGCACCCCTAGCCCACTTATTTATTTGAGTCAGGGTCTCACTAAGTTATACACGCTGCCTCTGGCTTTGAACTCACAATCCTCCTGCCTCAGCCTCCTGAGTCCCCACGATTAAAGGCATGCACCACAGCACCCAGCCACTGAATGGATTTAAATGGACCCCTGTTAAGAATTCCTTCCTGATGATACTATATCTTGATGTTCATTATGTGTCAGGCACTGGGCTGAGTACCCCCAGAAGGAAAACAGTAACGAGCAAGACTTTACTATGGAATAGTTCACAATCTGGGAGCAGAGATGAGGCAAGAATACAAATGGCTTTGAAAGAGTAGGAAGAGAGATCTAGACAGTCACAGTGAGACCTTCCATGTCACCTAGCTCAGCGAGCACAGAGAGGAGGCATGCTTACTGCTATGCTCCAATTCTGTGCCAGTGCAGGCATCACTAATCAATCCCCACACTCTGTGGCCATCCAATACTTTACACCTCAATGTTCCAGGAAATGAATAATGACCATTTGCGATGTTCCCTTGTCCAGCCCAGTGACCTCATTTTGGAAAGGAGGCAGCTGAAAGACAGGGAGGGAAGGGACTTCCTGAAGATCACACAAGAGTTGGTGGCACAGTGGGCTGTGCAGGTGTCCCGCCTCCTTCCTATAAATTTCTAGGTACTTGAAACAATTTGTCTGATGTTCTAGGCTGGACGCAGTAGGGCGAGAAGATTGGGGGCAAGGCGCCCAGTGTCCAGGCTGCCATGGTAAAGATGGGAGGTGATGAGGGTGTGAACTATGGCAGGGCGGTGAGGACAGAGGGTGGGGAGGGGAGGAAGCATTTTGGTAGAGGTGACCCCAGTCAGACCCTTGCGCTGATAAGAAGCGCTTGTGACCGCCTGGGGCTTGTGTTTGTGGTCACTGTGTCCCTTAGCCCTGGGGGCCGGCACGGGGAGGCGTGGGAGGGGGTGCCAGGAATAGTGGAGTCTGTGCCAAGGGCATCTTTTTGATAGCAAATTGGGGGGAAGTCCTATTATGCGGCTTTGGAGCTGAAAGAAGGTTCCTTTTCACACTCCGAATGCTACAGATTTTTCTTCCTGGAGAGAACAAGGGCTGAACTTTTAACCTGTTTTCTCTCATCGGCCTCAGCCAGAGACGCGCCAAGCCGGGCTTTCTGCCTGGGTCTGAGGAACAGCTGCTGGGAGCCGTGTGGAACAAGGGAGAGGAGAGACTCTCGTGGGACAGACAGGGGTCAGGAGGGGGAGGTGAGCCTGCCAAGCAGGTGGCCCCACCCCTTGGCAGGATTCCTGTGCTGACTCGGAAGACAAGCACTAGAAGGTTCCAAGGCCCAGAGTAGGAGGGGCTGCGAACTGAAGGATGGAAACTCAAGCCCAGGGAGGCCAAGGGGCTGGCCCTGAGGCACACCCTAAAAGCGAGGGCTCAAACTCAGACTCTAAAGAAGCCCAGACCATGGGGCACCACCATCCCCCCGGCGCACACCCAGCCCTCACACGTGCCAGGTGGGGACTCGGAAAGGGGAGATGCATAAGGCAACTAGAAGCAAAAGGGCACCTGTTCCACCCACAGGAAGGGACAGGAGGAATGAAAAGGGCCCAGGTGCCCAGGGGCAGGCTGAGGGCAGACCCATCTTGCCAGGTCAGGTCTGGGCTTTGTGTGGAAGCCTGGTTCTGCGAAAGCTGTCACCCCCTGGGCTGGCCAGGAGGGAGGTCAGCCCAACCCCCCTTGGCTTTTCCATTCTGATGCATCCCTCCACTTTCCATACAGAGGCAGGTGCGCAGGACAGAGGGACGCCAGAGAGAGCTTGGCTTTTCTTTCTTTCTTTCTTGTACTTGGGGATTGAACTCAGGGCCTCATACATACTTTGCAGGTGTTCTACCACTGGGCTGCACCCCCAGCCCATTTTTTTATTTATGTATTTTTTTATTATTTGGAGGCAAGGTCTCACTAAGTTACACAGGCTGCCTCTGGCCTTGAACTCGTGATCCTCCTGTCTCCGCTTCCCGAGTTACTGGGATTTAGAGGTGTGCGCCACTGTGCCTGGTGAGACCTTGACTCTAGTGTGGGCTGTCTCATGTGATTGCCTTGTAATCTCAGGCCTTTCTAAGCCTCGGTTTCCTCACCTGGAAAATGTCCAAACTATCTTCAAGTGTCAATGGGCAGATTAAACAAGAGAGGAGGGTGGTAGTGTGGAGCCTGGCACAGAGCAGATCCTTAAAAGGTGGCAGCTCTTCTTTCTAGATGGAGTGTGGTGCTTTGGGGCCCACCCAGAGCTGCGCACACGGCTACCCCACCCCTCAGGCCACGCTTGCCAACATCTGTCAGACATCAGCCTCTTGCTGGACAGTCCCAGGCTCCAAGGGGCCCTTCCCACTCCGTGTGAAGCTGCCTGCTCAGATGGCCAACCTTCCTCTTTGTTTCTCTCCATCCAAGCACAAAAGTCAAACTCTGTTCCCTGCGGAATCTGGAGCTGATGGTTCTTGCCTTGGGAACCCAGGTGAGTTCAGGAAGCCAAGCTTCAGTTCACCACCAACACATCCTTCCTCCTTCCCATAAAACCTTGCACATCTCCCCTCTAATTCTTTTTTTTTTTGCGGTACTGGGGGTTGAACCCAGGGCCTCGCGCTTGCATGCTCTGCAAGTGCTGGACCACTGAGCTGCACCTCCAGCCCATTTTTTTTACTTTTTGAGACAGGGTCTCCCTAAGTTATGCAGACTGCTTCTGGTCTCAAACTTGCAATCCTCCTGCCTCCGCCTCCCAAGCCGCTGGGATTACAGGCATGTGCCATGGGGCCCGGCTCCCCTCTAATTCTTAAAATCTGCAAAAAGAGAGAGCTCATGTCCACCAAAACCCTATTTGTTATTGTTGTTAGGTGCTGCCAAGTAGGTTCCGACTCATAGCAACCCTATGTACAATAGAGTGAAATACTCCCCGACATTGTGCCAAGTACATGATCTTTTCTATGTTTAAGCCCATCGTTGCAGCCACTGTGTCAATCTATCTAGTTGAGGGTTTTTCTTTTTTTTTGTTGTTGAACTCCCTCTCCCAAATATGATGTCCTTCTCCAGGAATTGGTCCCTCCTGACAACATGTCCAAAATACTTCAAATGCAATCTAGCCATCCTTGCTTTCAAGGAGCACTTCTTCTAGGATGGATCTGTTCGTTCTTTGAGACTTTTTAGGAGCCAGAAACTCACCAAATCTGTGCAACAATGCCAAGAGGTACTTGACACTGCCCCATTTCATGGATGGGAAAATTGAGGCTTGCAAAGGTTCAAAAACTTGTCATGTCACCCATCTATTCCATTCACAAGCAGCATTCCAGGTGCACAGATTGTATGATGCTCTTTCACCTCAGCCTCTCACATGTACTGTTCCTTCTGACCCTCCCTCCTTCATGCCTTTTTTGCCTGCCTTAAAGCTCTTCATTCACAAAGGTCTCATTTCCCAACTCAGGCCACCTCCACCAGGAAGTCCTCCTAAGTCTGCTCCACCCCACATCTCTGCAGTCCCTGCCATTTCAAGAGGCCCCAGAACTTGCAGGTGTCCTAGGCAGTAACTGCCTTCTTTGCTACCCTCTCTCGATGGTCTATGTACCCTATGAAGGGCAAGTTCTGGGTCCCCAAGACCCAGCACAGGAATTGGCACATAGTAGGCCTCCTTTCCGCCATCTATTGGGCTGGGATACTTCCTAGAGTACTTCTCTACCAACATTGCCTGGGCTGGAGCTTTTAATGCAGCTTTTCCTGACCTTGGCCCCGCCCACCTACAACTTGTACTATGATTCAGTTACTATTTTTCTTCCAACTCTCTTTTTTTTTCTTAAGTGAATGTTAAAGAGGAAAAAAGTCATCATTGTTATAAATGGAAAACCAGTCTCACTCGCCATGAAGAGAAGGAAAATAAACACAAGACGATCACAATGAAAAACGTTCGCCTGCAGATTACCTGACATCATTTCACGTCCCACAAGCTGCCTCTGAGGTGCCAGAAATGTCCCCATCCTCATCCCCACTGTGACAATGACAATCCTTCACGCAGGGAGGCTGTTGTCACTGTACATGGATAATTAATCACCGTGCAGATGTGACAAAGACCACAACACGGTGCGCAGGGTGTATTGTAGGTTGTGGGAAGCGGGTGCCGGAGAAGAGGAGGGGGGCGCCCAGTGTAGGGACGGCTTCCTGGAGGAAGTGACACTCAGTGGAGGCCTGGAGAGTGAGCAAGGAAGGAGTCAGCTGATGCTGGGTGGGAAGGGTGGGCGAGGCCATGGAGATTGCAGAGGCAAAGGCTGGGAGGTGATCCAGAGAGTGGCTTAGGGGAATTAAGTTGGTGGGGGAGGCAGGGCTGGCGGTGCTGAGCGCTGAGCCTGGGGCTGAGCAGGGCTGCTTAGTGAAGGGCAGCTGCTCTCCGAAGCCCCCTAGACCATGCCAGCTACCCACATCCTCAGTAGCCTCGCTGGTGCCACCCGCGCCCGCCCTTCCTGCCATGGCTGTGTCCCTTGCCCCCACACCCTCTCACCCCATCGACACACCAGTTCCCAGGCCTTGGCTGCACCAAGTGCCCACTTAAAAACCCAGTGGGTAGATGAAGAAGGCGAGGCCACGCCGATTCTCAACATGCCGGCAAAAGCTGGGTCCCCAGCCCAAAGCGCCTTCTTCACGGCAGACAGAGTCTGGGCCATGGGAGCGGCTCTGGCCCGGGTCCCACTGTGCCTGTGCCCCTCTCCTTCCTGGAGACTGCACAGAAGAAAGCAATCAGGAGGCCCTGATTGCAAGGCTGGGGAGGCCCGCCGGCCCCTCCGGCTACGTGGGAATGAGCAGTGTGCATTTCAGAAATATTTGAGCTAAAAGGGGAGACACACTGAAGTAGTTAGCGTTAGGCCGACAGGAGGTGGCTGTGCGGGCGCTCCTGCTGTCAGGCTGGGGCCGATGGTTACCCCTGCTCCCCAACGTGCCCATGGTCAGCTCTGCCTGAGCCCCTGTTGGACCACAGATACTGTTTTTTGCACTAATACACACATGGGAACACAACAACAAGAGGGAACTTTCATTAAGCACCTATTGCATACCTGACATTGGCCAGGACATGCTAAATGCCATTTCAGGCTCAGGACAACCTACAGGGGCTGTGCCATCACTAACCCCATTGTACAGATGAGGAAACTGAGGTCAGAGGGGGGCAGCAAACTACATAAGACATGCAGGCAGGGCTAACGTGTGACCCCCATCTGTCTATTTCCACGTCTATGTGATTTCTTAAATGCCAGAGCCACAGTCTTTTTTTTTTTTTTTTTTTAACAGTACAGGGGGTTGAACCCAGGGCCCCGCACCTGCATGCTCTGCAAGTGCTGGAACACTGAGCTGCACCCCCAGCCCATGTTTTTACTTTTTGAGACAGGGTCTTGCTAAGTTACACAGACTGCATCTGGTCTCGAACTGCGATTCTCCTGCCTCCGCCTCCCAGGCCGCTGGATTACAGGCGTGTGCCACTGAGCCCGGCTTCAGAGCCATAGTCTTAAAAAACAGAGAACACAAAACATGAAAATCATCAGGCACGTGTGTGCGTGTGCGTGCGTGCACGAGCACACGGGTGTTCTCTCCCTTGGGTGGGCCTGTGTGAGGGCAGCAGGGGCCTGGGGCATAGACAGTGCAGGTAGGAGTTGGGCTGTGGCTCTTGCTAGTGTGTGACTACAGGCAAGCCAGCTCTCCTCACTGAGCCTCAGTATGTGTGTCTATAAAATGGGTCATTGTGAGAATTAAGTGACACGTGGGTGAGTCCTGTTGATCTGACATCTCCAGGGGCCCTCGTTCTGGGGGAGGTCTGCCCATGTGTTTGCCACAGTATCCTCAGCTCTGAGCTGGGCCTGGCCCACGGTAGGTGTACTTGCCCATGGCAGCTGGTGATGTCATCTGATCATGTCTTCACTCACTGGTCTCAGTACGCCACAGAGTCCCACTGCCTGCAGGATAAAGTACTAGTGCCCTCGACAATGTGTTCCAGGCTCCTGCCAACTGGGATGGCTGATTTACCTCGCAGCCCCTCTCTTCCATGTCCAGACGTCCTGAATTTCCTTCTGCTTGCAAAAGATGTTGTACTTCCTTGGGCCTTGGTGACTTGATCCTTCCAGAATGTTCTCCCTGGAATGCTTGGCCCTCCTGCTTTGTTAGCCTGGCTCACTTCTCTCCCGAAACTGAGCTCCAAGGCTCCTTCCTTCTTCCTGGCAGCTGCTCTTGACTTCTCCCGCTCTGACTGGGGTAAGTGGCACAGCCACGGGCGTTCGGTGAACATCTACTCCACCTAGTGTGTGCCAGGCACTGGCAACACAGCGTTCCCTCGAGGAGTTCCCAGACCCGTGCCTGTCACGTGAACTTATGACAGGGAGAGGCCGAGTGACGAGCTTGCCCAGGCTGGACGCCAGAACACGCAGAGGGAGAGGGGATTAGCTTCGGCCAGGGAATTAGGAAAGGCATCTCAGAGAAGGTGGCATCTGAGCTGGGAGGAGAGGGGAAGGACATGCCACAGAAAGAGCACAGACCTATGAAACTTTAGGACAGCTGGGGTTAGTAAAAAGGACAGGCACTTCTCTGTGGTGGGCTCTGGGCTATGCATTCCCTGTGGCAGCAGCCAAGGGCTTCATGGAATGCTATGGTAGCCTGGGAGAGGCCAGAACTTGGAGGGCCTTGAACACAGGCCCAGGGAGTTTGGATGTTGTCCCATAGGCAGTGGGGACCTATGGAGGATTCTTGAACGGGGTAGTGATGTGGTCTGTCCTGAGGACGGCTAGGTCCCAGAATGCCTGGGCAGAGGAAATGAAATTGGAGTTGAGAGCCAGCTGGGGGAGGAGGACTTGAAGCTAAAGATGGGTGGACACCGGGTAGCTATACCCAAGATCCTTTGCCCCAGACAGGCCAGTAGCCCATAGCTCAGGCAGAAAATCAACCTGGCTTGGGGCCCTTGTGGCACATGCTGCCCTGGACCCTTCTCAGTAGCCCATGTCATATCCATCTGTGCTGGTGAGGCTGAGGGACTTGCCCCCCAGGCCTAGGTGGCAGTTCATGGCCTGGGGGCCTGACCTGGACTGTCAATGGCTGGGAACCAGAACATTCTTTCTATGGCACAAATGTGAAATTCCAAGAGGAGGCCACAGTCAGAAATGAGAATGAGATAAAGTTCAACATCACTGACAAGCTTGGAAAACGCTCTACCTCTCTGAGCCTCAGTTTTCTTACCTCACACCATTGCTCTGAGGTCCCAAGGAGGCATTGAGTGCAAAGGGCTGTTGCTATTTTGTTTTTTGAGACTGGATCTCACTATGGAGCCTAGGCTGGCCTCGAACTCATGATCTCCCACCTCTCCTTCCCAAATTCTGGGATTACAGGCACGTGGCACCATATCTGGTATGAAAAGCTTCTTTAACAAGCCAAGGCCTGGGCCATACGGGGCCACAGGGACAATGACTAACACCAGGAGAAGCTGCCTCTGGGCAGCACTTCATCAGTATTGTCACATTGACATCCCAGAGAAAATGCATGGGGAAACTGAGGTACAGAGCAACAAAGGACTCCTGCAGAGTTATCTCTCCAGTAAGGAGTGGGGCAAAATTTGATCCATTTGGTTCGGTCTCCAAAGCCACCAAGGCACCCTCCGTCACAAAAGGGAGGGAACATTGTTGCTTTCATCTACCAGTTCCCTCAAGGCCTGTTCCTGAGCCATGTACCCTGGACCTCCTGGAAGGCTGATGCTGTCATGCTATGGGACAGCTGAGGAGACCAAGCCCAGAGAGGCTCAGAGATCTGCCTGAAGCCACACAGCCAGAAAGAAGCCGAGCTGGGATTTGAACGCAGGTCATCCTGACTGGGCTTCCCAAAGCCCCTCCTCTGAAAATGCAAGAGGACCTCGCTGCATTGGCCCTGAGCCAGGTGAGTCAGGGTGGTGATGCCAGAGAAGCCCCAGGTCAGGGCCTGGAAGGCTCTGGATGTCCTAAAGTGAAGCCTGACAATGGGCAGCACGGGGCTTCCAGCTCAGCCCCTGCCCAGTGCTCAGGAAAGGGGATCTCACTAATGCGAAATCCTTCTGCCCCAGGGCTCTCGCAGAAACGCTCCTCCCTGTCCTCCTGCCGCTTTGGCCCTTCTCTGCCTTCTCTGCCTCGGTTGCCTGTCTAGAGCCTGCTTGTGTTTTCTCAGGCCCCGGGCAGAGGAGTCTGTGGGACGCCGGCTCCTCCACTCTGTCCCCCGCCTGCCCGCCGCTGGCCTGGGCATCCGCCAGCACCGGCCGCCCCAGCTGAAACCCAATCCTCAGGGCCGGCCCGGCTGCTCTCTAACAGCAGGCCGCATTGTGCAGCCCAGGCTTCGGGGGAGTTGGCCTTCGCTGCTTGGGGACCCACTTAACCTCCGCAAAGGACAGGATGATGGATGGGGGTCTGGGACGGGGTTGCCGGGGGTGGGGTGGGCGGTAAATGAACACCAGGGCTTGCTGGGGAGGGAAAGGGACAGAGAGGCCAGGATACACTAGGCATTCCAGTAGTTCTCACGGCAAACCTGAGAGATGCCTTTGTACGTACAGAGCCTGGAGAGGTTACGCGACTTGCCCAGGGTCACACAGCGAGTCGGAAATTGCACACAGGCCTACAGCCCCCAGATCATCCTGATATACCAGCCTTCCTCTCACGGCCAGTATTTGCCCAGTGATTTTAGATTCTTTTGGTTTTTTGAGGCAGGGTCCCATTCTGTAGCCCAGGCTGGCCTGGAACCCACTATTCTCCAACTTTAGCCTCCCAAACACTGGGGTTACAGGTGTGCACCACCACTCCCAGCTGATTTTTAATTGTCACTATTATTTTCTTTAGCAGTACTTGGGGTTTGACCCAGGGCCTCAAGCATGCTTTGCATGTGCTCTACCACTGGGCTGCACCGCCAACCCATTTTTCACTTTTTATTTTGAGACAACGTCTCACTAAGTCATGCCAGCTCCTTTTGGCCTCGAACCTGCACTCTTCCTGCCTCTGCTTCCTGAGTCGCTGGGATTACAGGAGTGAGTTGCTGCATCCAGCTGATTTTTAATTCTTAAAGTGCTTTGTGAATTGATGCCATCTAATATATAGATCCAGGAGAAGGATGTGGCAGTCCACTCCCAAAGCAATCCCGAAACAATCAGCCATTGAAAACCCTGAGTCGGACCCAGACTTGATGGCACCTAAGGTTTTGAGGTAATAAGTAGATAATAAAATATAGCCGTGGCAGCCGGCATTACTAAGCACCTACTGTGTGCTTGGTACTGTGTGGAGTCCTCTACTGCTCCACTCCGTGAGATCCCAAGGTGACCCACAGAAGGAGGAGCAATCATCATGGTCATTTTACAGAGAGGAGAAAGCTCAGACGGGGAGTCATGGGCCCCCAGCTATTTACATGAAGCCATTGCTGCATAGTTTACATCTCCCCTCTGGCCACCAGACGGAGCCCCCCTCTGCAATGGGCACCAAGGCACTGCTCCTTCTCCTTGAACCTTGCTCATCCTCCTGGCCTGCCGGGGACACTCAGACCTATGCTTCCAGACCCATCTCAAATGTCACCTCCTCTGAGAAGCCTTCCCTGATAAGCCAGAAAGTGGGGCTACCCTAGTCATAGGTGTGCTGCCCCTCACAGTACTTGTCACCCTGTCCTGTGATTTTCTTTTACCCATTGGTCTCACAAGTAGACTGCAAGTGCTGTGCAGGCAGCACTTAGTTGGCCCACTGCAGTAGCCATCAGCCTTGATGCTGAAACCACCTTACCCCAGACTCGCATCCAGGCCCACCAAGACAGCAAGAGTGTATTCCTGCTCATATCATCGGCCTGGGTGTCTGGGTTTTTCCTCCAGGAAATACGGTCACAAGTATCGAGCTGGTTTATACACTGTACAACTGTCCCTTGGTATCTGAGAGGGATGGGTTCCAGGACCCCCACAGTACCAAGGTCCTCAGATGCTCTGGTCCCTTATGTAAAGTCCCTTATGTAAAATAGCATAGTGTCTGTGTACAACCCATGAAATCCTCCCATATATCTGTAAACCAGGGGTCCCCAACTCCCAGGCCACAGACCCATCTAGTCAGTAGTCTGTTAGGAACGAGATTACACAGCAGGAAAGAGTGGCAGGTGAGCGAGTGAAGCTTCATCTGTATTTACATCTCCCCGTCAATTGACTCATCCCCAAACCATCCCTCCACCTCTACCATCCATGGAAGAATTGTCTTCCACAAAACCAGTCCCTGGTGCCAAAAAAGTTGGGAACTGCTGCTTAAACTACCTCTTGTTGTTGTTAGGTGCCATGGAGTCAGTATCCGACTCATAGCGACCCTTATAGGGTTTTCAATGGCAGATTATTTCGGGATTGCCTTGGGAGTGGATTGCCACATCCTTCTCCCATTTTTGCGGTGCTCGGAATTGAACTCGGAACCTCAGAGACTGAAGCACAGTGCTCTACCAACTGAGCTAAATCCCAGCCCAAACTACCTCTGTTGTTGTTGTTGTTAGGTGCTGTCGAGTCGGTATCCGACTCATAGTGACCCTCATAGGGTTTTCAATGGCAGACTGTTTTGGGATTGTCTTGGGAGTGGATTGCCAGGTCCTTCTCCCATTTTTGCAGTGCTGGGAATTGAACTCGGGACCTCAGAGACTGCAGTGCAGCGCTCTACCCACTGAGCTAAATCCCAGCCCCAAACTACCTCTAGAATACTTAAAATAACTAATATAGGATAAATGCTATGAATATGCCTGCAGCTGTAGCCCTGTGGCATCCGATCCCATCAGATCTCGGAAGCTAAGCAGGGTCAGGCCTGGTTAGTACCTGGATGGGAGACCGCCTGGGAACACCAGAAGCTGTAGGCTTGGGAGAAGGACCTGGCAACCCCCTCCCAAAAATCAATCTGCCATTGAAAACCCTATGAACGGCAGAGAAGCACTGAT